>CABHPQ010149194.1:28556-37449 GCA_902168405.1 Peromyscus aztecus | reverse complement strand
ACACACACACACACACACACACACACACACACACACACACACACACACTCACTCACTTCATAATAAACATCATAAACTAATTTCCTTGAATGCACAGACACAGACATAGGTGAGGGAAGCAGATCACTATTAAGTGTTGTACATTGACTTTGCTAGTGTATACTGACATGGAAATTGCTGAGATACTAGAATCCATGGAAGTTTTTTATTACTATTACCTTAAAGCCTATTGAATATTGATTGACAAATAATAATTTGAAATTTCTTTTAGCAATAGAATACATATGCATTGTGCTAAGTTCTTTATATCAATGCTAGTGCAAATGGGATCATCACAGCTCTGCAAGGGTGATGTTATTAGTACACTCACCTTAAACATGAAGAAACACGGTTAAATGGGCCTAAAAATGGATGCAGCTGGAGATGATGCATATCAGAAAAACAAACACGGCATGTTTCCTCTCTTTGTGAATACAGACTTCATAGACTATCTCTGGGGAACAGGGCAGACTTACAGGATTGAGGACAGGAGAGACTGAGAAAGCAGGTATGGGGAAGCACATTATATACTTGAATGACATTATGGGATGCTGTCTAATAACATAATAATAATAACATTAAAGACCTCTGGGCATATGGTACTTCATTGGAAGTGATACTTGAAGCTGGGGAGGGCCCCACTAGTATTACAGAGAAATGCATCTCACACCCTGAGATCAGTGGGTGCAAAGGCTGAAGGAAGACATCCTCGTATGTTTCAGGAATGGAGAAAACACCTGCAAGCCTGAGCATGAAAAATGAGGGTGAGGTGCTAAATGAGATGCAGAGTGATGGTCAGGAGGAGTCAGTACAGAAAGCAGCAGGGCAAAGCAATTGAGATGAAGGTAAGGCATTACTTATCTGAGCCGCAGGAACTGTGTTGTGGAGACTTCCGCGTGAAACGCTAAGAATATAAAAGAAGTGGATACACCAAACGACATATTCCACTGCAGAGAATTAAGAGATGAGTGTTTGGGGGGGGGAAGAGGTTTCAAAGTAAATCAGGGAGAGAAAGAGAGAGACAGAGACAGAGAGACAGACAAAGGCAGAAACAGAGGAGACACAGAGACAGAGAAGACAGAAACACAGATAGAGGCAGACAGAGAAAAAGAGAGAAATACTGAAGTTTTTCAGTTGACAAGTAGACAGCCTGGGATTCAGTGATGGAGCACATCCACCGCTGAGGTGGATGGTGTGAGATGTTGGAACTGAAAGGCCCCCAAGTCTGAACACTGTGCTGGACACTTCAATACCATCAGAAGTTTTGCAGCCACATGATCTTGAAAATCCAACTGTGTCATTCCTGATAATATCACAGCCATGCATCTGTCCAAGGCCATCTCCCCAGTCGGTGTGACCCAGCTCTTCTCCCAGCTCTAAGGATTACTAACTTTGCTGCTTATTCACCTCACTTTCCATGTTTGAAATCTAACCAAGTCAAGTTTAGCTCTCTTTAATTACAACTGTCTTGAATCATGCACTCACTGGTTCACCCAACCCAGGCAAGGAAATTTTATTCCTACATGGTGCTCTAACCCTCACAAAATCCACATACAAAATACATCATGTCTTTGAGTCTTCTTTTCCTGCCTAGAAGTTAAAACTATAATATTTGTATCACTGTTAAAATACAAATTTAGGAACTGTGTGAAAATTCTCCTTAAAATGCCCTAGTGTTCGGCAAGCCTTCCTCATTCCTGCTAATCCCACCACACAGCTCTATGAGAGACAACAGGAAGACTCCATGGCTGCTGTGTCAGCTACAGGCAGCAAACGGGGAAATGATACTTATTGTCTCTAGTGGTACAGATGCTCCAGGATCTGGGAATGCAGAGATAGTTTCAGTTTGTGGATAACAACGTAAATGGATACAAATTACAATTCATAAAATAACTTCTAAAGTAGACAAACAATAGGAGCAGCAGCTAATGAGCCTCCCTACTCCTACTCCGCATGAGGAATCATGGCCCAGCTTCCAGAAGCCTAACTCAAGTGATGCAGCATCCCTGCCACACACACCTACATTGATCCAAAATTGAGGCTCTGCTCTAAGTTGAACCTACTCAAATTTCTTCCTTAGAACATGGTTTCTGATCTTTCAAATTTTCTCAATGTAATGTCATATTCACAACACCCACTAGCTGGTCACCACAGTAATTATAGGACTTCAGTCTCTGCCCTGAACGCTTTCCACTGATAGTGGCAACAGCCAAGAAATTTTTAACATGCCCCATTTACTCTGCCCAGTAAGTTTAAAAGACAATCACTGCACACAGAGGTACCCCAGGGTCACCCTGTTCTACAGTCATGGTTGCTTCTGGGGTATACTAATTTCTTTCTGAGTTCCATGCCTCAGATCTCTCAAAGCTTTACATTCTAACTCACACTACATACTTCAATGACCTTTTTTTTTTTGGTAATTTTTTATTTAAATAATTTTTTCTTTCTTTTTACATATCAATCCTTGTTCCCCTTCCCTTCTCTTCCACTGCTCTCCCCCACCTTCCCCTTCCCACTCCCCTCCCCTCCTCATAGAGGGTAAGGCCTCCCTTGGGAAGTCAACACAGGCTGGCATACCAAGTTGGGGCTGGAACTAGTCCCTCCCCACCTGCACCAAGGCTGAGTTTAGAACTCAGTGAATCAGAGGATAGATGAGGAAAATACCTCTGCACTGTAGAAATGAAATAAAATTTATAGGCATGAGTTGTTGTTTGAGTAAGAGTGAATGGGTAGTAAGCTAGCCGCAAATACAGTAACTTAAAATGATAATTATTTCTTAAGATTCTGTGATTGAAGAGTAGAGCTAGAAGAAAAGTTTTGGGTTTTTTTGAGAGAAAAAAATCTGTGGATTTTTTCTTGTTGGTTCCCACTAAATAACAATATTATCTTTATGCAAGCATTTGCAAAAACAATACATATATTTTAAAGTGATATGAGAAGTATATACTATTCACCACTACTCAGTTCAGAAATTAAGATTCTGAGAGTTCCATCAATGAACCACTCAAGACGTTGCCATCCTTTAATTTAAGCTTTAGCTAGAAGTGCAAATGGGAATTGGAACAAAGACTTTTGCAAGGGAAAAATGAAGCAAGAGACAAGTGGAGGAAGTTGCCTACAATCTGATGCTCAAGTTAGAGAGTTCTCTGAATTTGGGAGGCCAGTGCAGTACCTCAGTTTTAACTCATAGATGCGGCTATAGACTGAGTATCTCTAATCTGAAAACATTTTAAAATACAGAACATTCTGTGTGCTTACATGATGTCACAACTGGAATTTTTTACAAGAATAAATTTTATTTCATGCACAAAAATATTTAAAAGGTTTTCTATACAGTAAGTTCCAGGCCAGCCAATGCTATGGAGTGAGATCCTGTCTCAAAAGCAAGCAAACAGAATATATAAAATTATCTTTAGGATATGAGTATAAAGAACTTTAAATATTTCATATTTAGACTTGGGACCCATAACTGCACATCTAGTTTAAAAATAATAAATCTGAAATATCTGTGGGCTCCAAGCATTTCAAAAAGAAGAAGTCAATACACAGATGCTAAAAACAGCCCCTGATTTAAATATGAAGACATCTTATGGGGCCTTGGGTATTTTGGGGAGTCTCTGAACCTTCCAAATATTGACAAAGGCTTGACATTGGCTCTTTCTCTAGAAGAGAACCACAGACATATTGGCATTTTTAGAGAGGCAACATGAGAGTAGGAATGGGTATGAGAAGAATAAGCCTTCAACTAAATACCAAATTCCTTCAGCACACTCCTGACTTTCACTTAAGAATCCCTGGCAGTGAGGATGGCAACGTCTTGAGTGGAACTCATTGATGGAACTCTCAGAATCTTAATTTCTGAACTGAGTAGTGGTGAATAGTATATACTTCTCATATCACTTTAAAATATATGTATTGTTTTTGCAAATGCTTGCATAAAGATAATATTGTTATTTAGTGGGAACCAACAAGAATCAAAATCACAGAAATTAGTTTCCTTATCTGTAAAATGAAACAGTTGGAGAAGGTGATTGCCAAGGTCTCCTCCTGCTTTCTTCAGAGGCTTCAACTTGATGATCTTTGCTGTATATAAACAAGATCATTAATTTGAATTCATAGCATTTATTTTAATCTATGTATTTTATCAGGTTTCTATATTTTGTGTTATTTCTGTATGCATCATTATTGTTATGGTTGAACAATGGAGTAATTTTAGTTTACCAAGTGGTCTGGGCTCTTGTGATTAAATGTTGTATATAAACATAGATGGATTGTTATTGCCCAAGACTACTTTAAATGAATGAGCAACTCAGCACACATAGTCTTAATAAGAATATAGATTTCACTAAATGGTTTTGACATCTTACTTCACCCTAATGCTGTAGACATTCTGAATTAATAACTGCAATAAACATGGTCAACCTATTATATGGGTCAGTTACAAATGTAATGAATATAATATAAAATACATTTTAATGTTAAGACCTTAGTTCTCAACTGATTGGTATTCTTTTTCTCCTATTTCCTGGAGCGAGGGAGATTTTAAATCTACTATCTAATATATATAATCAGAAAACGTAGAAATGAATTTAAATATGCTGCCCTCAATCTAATTTTAGGTATCAGCACTGTGGTTTTGTTTGTTTCATTTCAAAGCAACAAATAAAACATATTTGTAAACTAATAAATATGATAAAATATCTAATAGGAGAAAATTAAAAATTTTAGCAAAATATTCAGTGTTCTCCATTATCTACCCAAAGCTTTACATCTGTTGGTATGTTAAACTTACTATTCTTGGACTTAAAATACATACTCTGTAAATATCTCTTATGTACTTATATTTTCTTACAGCACAGTTTTCCATCTTTTATATCATTATTTCTTATCTTGGGTGTAACACAAATCTTAAATGTTCTTATTAATAAAAAAAACTCAGGACCAGGTGTTGGGGTGAATGCTGAAAGATCAGAGAAGCAGAACAAGCCACAGCTAACCTCACCTCACCAACTTCTCAGCCAATCCTGTTTCCTCAAACTGGAAGCCTCTGAGCCTTCATCTGAACTGATCTTAGCTGAACTGCTGCTGAAAGCCTCAAAGCTTAAAAGCCTCTAGTTACTGGTCCTCAAGTCTTATATACCTTTCTGATTCCTGCCATCACTTCCTGGGATTAAAGATGTGTGTCACCATGCCTGGCTGTTCCCAGGGTGGCCTTGAACTCACAGAGATCCAGATGGATCTCTGCCTCCTAAGTGATAGGATTAAAGGTGTGTGTGCCACCATTTTCTGGCCTGTGTATCTAATCTAGTGGTTGTTCTGTTCTCTGATCCCAGATAAGTTTATTGGGGTGCACAATATATTGGGAGACACAATATCACCACACCTGGGTGCCTGAAATACCTTTCTGTCCTCTTAAAATTGTATCATCTTCCTCATTTTTGGAAACTTGACACAAGATTACCTTCTCCCAGAACCTTTATACAGAACCCTCCCTCAAGTGATCTCAGGGCCTTTCCTAGATGCTCTTGGTGTTTCAAGGATGAGTGCAGTCGCTAACATTTATCGAACACCTAGCGCTAATGTTTTAAGAGCTATACCTGGATTTACTTATTTTTATTTCTAATCCTATCAGCAGCATCCATATCAGACAGCTGTGACTTTTTATGTCATCTTTTAAGACGACAGAGAGAAGGCATATAACTTTTCTGAGTTATATTGCTTATGCCCAGAAGGACCCATGACAGAGTCTTTACTCCTGAAGTACTGTCAATTTCTTATTTATTTTAACTTTTGCCAGGGGTCAGGGTTTCACTGTGTAGAACTTGCTATGTAGACAATGCAGGTCTTGGACCTTACAGAGATCCACCTTTCTCTCCCTGTTGTGTGCTGGGACTAAAGAGGTATACAACAAAACCCAATTTCAGTTCCATTTTAAGGAAGTGGCTGATCACTGTATGGCTGTTTCCCATATCACAACTTGTCCCTTAACGGAAAATAACAGTGGTAGAAACATTTAACATAAATTGCTAGATGGTCTTATTAACAAAAAACTTGGAGCCAGATATTGGGGTGAATTCTGAAAGATCAGAGAAGCAGAACAAGCCACAGACAGTCTCACCTCACCAACTCCTCAGCTGATCTTGTTTCTTCAAACTGGAAGCCTCTGAGTCCTTATCCAAATGGATCTCAGCTGAACTGTTGCTAAAAGCCTGAAAGCTTAAAAGCCCCTAGTTCCTGGTCCTCAGGCCTTGTATACCTTTCTGCTTCCTGCCATCACTTCCTGGGATTAAGGGTATGTGTCTTTCCCAAGCAAGACATGAGATCTCAAGTGCTGAGATTGAAGGTGGTGTCACCAGGCCTGGCTCTTGCCAGTGTGACCTTAAATTCAGAGATCCATCCAGATCTCTGCCTCCGGAATGCTAGGATTAAAGGTGTGCCCTACCACTGCTTAACCTCTATGCTCAATGTAGCGGCTGTTATGTTCTCTGACTACCAGATAAGATTATTGGGGTACACAATTTATCAACTACAAATGCAATACTAAAATTCAAAGAAAAGTATCAGTTAAGGTACATGATTTTTAATATACATTTTAATTTAATATTGCATCATTTCCCCTTCCCTTTCCTTCCTCCAATCTTTCCCATTCACTAGTCATTGTTTTCTCTTGAAATATACCTAGCTATATACATACAGCCTGATTTGTCTACTTAGTGTTACTTGTATGTGAATATGATTTCAAGACTGACCATTTGGTATTGGATAACCTATTACGGGCCTTATATCCCTGGGAAAGGCTATTGCTCTAGTGTGCAGCATTCCTTAGTTGCCTTGCAGTTCCTTGTCTGTGGGCAGGGGCCCTTGAGATTTGCCCTGTCCATGTTATCATGTCTTCTTACGTTGTACTTCTTCAGGTCTTGTTTAGGCAGCCATACTGTTGAGGTATCATGAGTGTAGCTTCCTTCTCTTCCAGGAGACACATTCTCACAGCAGACTTCCTGGTCCTGTGACTCTTACAATCCTTCTGTCCCCTATTCCACAATGTTCCCCAAACCCTAGATACAGAAGTTGTGCTGTAGATGTCTCATCTGAGGCTGGGCACCCCACAATCTCTCTTCTCTGCCTTTTGACCAGTTGTGGTAACACTCTTCATCCACCTTCTGCAATGATTTCCATTACTGCAAAGAGAAGTTTATAGGATCGGTGGATGTAAGGATAAGCATTTTAAATGCAGTGAGGAATTATGCTGGTTTAGTAAACTGGTAGTAGTCAGGTCTTCTCTGGGATCCACAAGTTCACAATCCCTGGGTAGTTGGCTGGGTTTTCAGTACGAGGCATGATTTTACTCTTATTAAGCAGGCCTTAAGTTCAGTTAGGGAGTTGTTACCTACTACCAAGGTGTAAGTGCCACTATGGTACCCTTAAGATAATTATGCCATGCTAGTCATGGTTGTGGTTCCTAGGTGTCATACCTGGGTAGGGCTATTGGTTGCTTCCCTCTCTTGGAAGCTTGTATAGTACCTTTCAGTACAATGAAAGCTAGTCTTCAAGGAGGAGACTTTAAGACAGATTCGGATAGAGTCCTCCAGATCTTGTGAGGGGATGTGATGATGTTAGGAACTGTGCATTGCAGTTGCTGATGGACGCTTATTTGATGAGATCACTAATTACAGGGTTGTTTGGGTTTTGGCTTTTTGTTTTGCTTTACTTTTGACAATAAAAGTGAGAACTGAATAGGGCATCTCAAAGAACAACAAAAGACACGAAGCAGTTGGAGGGCAAATAATCACAGAGAAGAGCAAAACAAACAGAAGTGAGGGGAAATGCCATAACTTCTAAAGAGAACAAGTAAAGGACACAAGGACGCTCTGAAAATTAAAAGACTACATAAACATCAATGTAGGAGAATGCTAGGGTGTGAATAAGGCGTATCCCCTATATCTCATGTTCTGAAGGCAAGTCTTTTTCCTCACTGGCAGGGTTGTTTGCTGAGCTCTGGAGACCATTAAGAGTTGACACCCCACCGGAGAAAGTAGGTCACCGGAGATGTCTTTTTTTGAGCTGTACCCCGTGCTTGGCCCTCTCTTCTCTTTCTGCTCCCTGTCCGCCGTTCCATGGTGGGCCATGTAACTACACCATGTAATCCTTAAACGAAGTTCAGACTCAGGTCAGGCCCAGAGTGGTGGAGCCAGACCACCACAGAGACCTCCAACTATGAGCAAAATAAGTCTTCTCTTTAAACAGTTTAATGTTTTCTTCACAAGAATTTGGTCACAGCGATGAAAAGTCTCACAAGCAGAACTGAATGAAATGACTGGGCAGACGGAAGAGGGAATAATGAGTGATGGGAACAAGAAGAGAAAGTGGGGGCAGAACACGCAGCTTCAGTTTTCGCACGCTTCAGCAGTGAGTGACATTCTAGACGTGCGTTGTGGGATGAATACAGCTGAAGGGAAGAGAAGCTAGTTAATATCTTTGTGGATAGAAAGAGGAAGGAAATAAGGAAAGAGTGGTGAGGGGTGAGAAAGAGACACTAGCAGATCAACAGTTCATGAAGAACACGGCTGAAGAACAGAAAAGGCAGGAAGCTGGATTCATTCATTCTACTTCACAAACTTCTCGTGTGTCAGGTACACAATTTAAGAATGATGTAGTGATCAAAACCAAACAAAAACAATAGTAAGAAGGGAGACAAACCTATTAAACCTGAAATTCTGACTCATAGTTTGAAGAACACACAGAACAGTATAAAGTAAACTTGTCTATTAAATGTTTTGCACAAACTAGCTCACTATAAGGGATACTCAGAGGCCTAGGAACACAGTGGAGGAGATGCAAAGGGAGATGAAGAATG
>CABHPQ010149194.1:6056-23556 GCA_902168405.1 Peromyscus aztecus | reverse complement strand
GAAAATTAGCATTTTACAAAGGCCTAAGAAAATTCCGGTGATCTCAAATGTATCTTTTGGTTTTAATCTTATCGTATGGTTACCTATAATATGTGGCAAGGGCGATTAAGACCAGAAATATTAGTTTGGGGAGCATATCTGATTTTCTTGAGTACTTATGAATATTTTTCCTGCAGAAGAATAAATAGGTGAAAATAGTTCACTACCATATGATTTGTTTTATCCCTAGGCATTGCCTGGGGTTACTGGAACATCCCCGGTTTTCAGTATTGGAAAGTGCAATGCACAACAATGAAAATTTTATTAAAATGTATGTTAACCCATTACTGTATGTTCATTTTCAATTCTTTATAAGAAAGCATGATGTATCATTTTGTGTGTGTCATTCCTTAAAAAAAAAGAGATGAGTCAAGTGAAGGAGCATATTTAATGGGGGGATTTTATGGGAAGCATTATACAAATGGCAGTGCGTGTGATTCCCATTATTAAAATAATTTGTCATTGTACAAAAAAAGGTATAAATTTGAAGAAAGAGTCTTCTTTAGTTATCTGCCCTTTTTTTAATGACAGTGGCTTTTGTGCAGTAAAGACAGACACGTTCTGAGGCAAAGCCCATTTCAGGCCAGAATTTCTGAAAGCCCTATTAATGTTTCATGCTAATCAAGGAGAGTGGGAAATAGAGCTGACAGGTGCTTTCTAGTCTGCTTATTCCTGTCTTCCTGCATTAGACATTACTAGCTAGAACAGGACCAATGGGGTTCTTAGCCAATGCATATAGTAAGAAGGAAAAAAATAAAATGATTCTTGGCTTAAGTTTGCTGTTGTTTTTCATCTTGGATGAGCTGATAACATTACTGGTCATATGAGCACATTGATTATTAATAAATCTGTCTTACTCTAAACTGTAAGCTCAAAAGGGACCTGCCATTTGGACCTAGCATTCAAGTACAGTGAGCCATGCTAATTTTGAATCTATTGAAAGGTTCATCTGGGTTTGTCATGTTGAAACACTGTGCCTATATGTTACTTGAGTCTTTGTCTATATCTGAAATTTCAAATGGAAATTTCATGGATGGATATGATGAACTTAGTGTCCATAATGTTATCTAGGGACATGATTTAGATAGGAATAAATATGCTTCCTGCTCTCCTCAATGGAATGCTTACTTATAACCATACATTTCAAAGCACAGTGTCAGAATGTGCATTTCATTCGAAGGGAGGAAGGAAAGATGATTTATTGATGGCAGAGGTGTGGTTTTAATTACTGTTGGTGTTCTGTTGGTGTCACATTTAATTGATGGAATGCATTAGATTATTTTATGATTTCTTGTTAAATTCTAAGTGTCGTGTTCTTATGGAAATTTTTTCATTTATCCCAATAAAAACATGTTTAAAATGGTAGCTTAGCATGACTTACCTTTCCACATCTTTTATTCATAAAAATGCTTCTTTTCCTAAAATACTTTTAGATATGCCAAGAACCATTACATTCAACTTTCCCTCCCAAGTATCTGTCCTCTTCTGGCACCTACTGTCTTTCATAAGAAGGTGAATGGTGACATGTGGTGGTTTGGGTATATAATGAATGGCATGGTACTCGACAATGTTTTCAAGTAACGTGGGTAAATTCACAAAAACCTTAACAAAAGAACAAACTATGATTATCCATAGTTAGAGGTAAAGAATCATTCACTTCCCCTCTTTCTTGAAGATGAAAATTCTTTTATTTTGTTAGTTGCTCCCTCTCTCTACAAAATTCAACTGCTCTAAGATTTTAGGAAGTTAAATAAGGGTCTAACCCAAGTAGTCTGATAAAAAATAAAAAAAATCTGAGGTTATAGAGCCTATGAGCATGCCCAGAGAATTTTAAATACTTTCTTTCCTTTTGCCTCAGTAAGGTATACTTTCTAGCCATATTTGGTATTGAGCTAAAGCAAAATACGGAAGGAAACCTCCTAGGTAGTGTAATGAAACTCAGTTTTCTCTTCTCAGCTTCCAAATAATAGCAGGTCTTCACTTTTGTATATGTTTTGTATATATGGCCGAGAGTCTGTCATTTCCTGACACATACTGTCTTTCAGAAGAAGATGAATGGGGACATATGCCCCTCTTCTGTGATGTTCCCTAAGCTTTAAGTGTCAGGATTGTGTTATATTAGGGGTTGGCACCCACAGTCAGCTGATCTCTCCATTTTGACCAGTTGTGACTTTCTGTAATGTCGTCTATCTGCTGCAAAAGCAGGTTCTTTGATGAAGGACGAGAGCCACTTTTCGTGGGTATAAAGAAAGGTACTTAGAACGCAGTTAGGGATTATACTGTTTTAGGAAATTGGCACTAGTGGGATCTCCTCTAGGTCCCATGGCCTCACCAGCCACAGGTATTTGGTTAAGTTTACAGAAGTGGGCATTAATTCTTTTCTACTGAAAAGACCTTAGGTTTAATTAGGTTATATAAGTGTCACTATTGCAGCTTTCAGAATATCTCGCCAGTTGGTCATTCATTGTGGTTGCTGGCATTATGGATGAACAGGACTAGTGGTCTCTTTTCTCCATTGGTAGCTTGTGTGGCTCTTTCTGAATCTATGGGAGCTAGTCCCCAGTGAGGAAACATCCAGGTCAGAGCCAGATCCATTTCTTCAAATCCTGTGTCTTAAATGTGTGGTGTCCTCAGCAGCAGGTTCTTAACTTCTTTTTCTGGAAGGCATTGGTACCTTTTTAATTTGGGGTGGGGAGGGGATAAAAATTTTTCAAGTTCTATGGAAGTCACAAACACTTGCCTTTTAATTTTTGTGTTCTTTGAAACTTATATGCATGCACATAATGAAATCTGATGGTTTTCACTCCTTCATGTCCCTTTCCAACTTCCCCCTTGACCTGTCCTGATGCATGACCTTCCCAGCTTCATGTCTTTCTCTCTTTTTGATTTGTTAAATAACACATTCAGTTCATTTACTGCTGCTGCCCATACACGTGCCTGGTTATGGAGCTGTCAGCTGAAACACGAGTAGCCAGTCTACTAGTGGCCATACCCCAAAGAAGAATGGTTCTTTTCCTCCCAGCTGCTATCAACTACCTATAGCTCCTTGCTTAGGGATTAGGGCTCTGGAGTTCCTTGCCTGTCCATACTGGAACTTTGGCTGGCATGTTTTTGTTTAGATCTTTGGCAGAGAACCACCACTTCTGAAAGATCACAAGTACAATCACCAAGTCATGTCCAAAAGACTCTACTTCGTAGCACCCCTCCCTGTCTTCCAGCTCTTACATCCATTTTGCCTCTCTTTTTCAATGTGCCTTTCGCCTTGGTTGGGGCAGGGTGTTGATAATGATGTCAAAATTTTACATGTACTCAAAATGTTGCATATATTGTAGGGAGGTCCACAAATTACATAAAACTTAAGCAGGGATCCCAGGATTTTTTTTTTAGTTCTTCCTTTCATATCACCCAAATTAGTTCTAACATAATAATTCAGATCCCAGTTTACCTTGTATAGCGGTAAGAACTCTGCATTCACACTAGAAGTAAAAGAGGTCCTGACAATATATGGCTTTGCTACTTCTCCTTTAGTCGCACCTCCAACTGGTCTTAATCCTATTCTGTCACTTATGGCAGTCCAAGGGAATCATTTTTTCTTACAAATGGAATTCAGAACTCCTAGTAGTTTTATGAGGAAATGTAAAAAAGGCCTGGATATTTGAAACTAGAGATGGAGACTCTGCTTCTAGCACTGCTGTCTGCATACCCAGAAGTCTAGTTCATTTTTGGTTTTGAATAATGTAGAACTTCATCCCTTTTGAATGTACATGGGGGAGTCATAATCAAATGGCTGTACATAAGCAGCTGTGCATGCATGTGTGTATGTGTGCAAGTGTGTGTGAAGGCCTGGGTCCAACCTTGTTATTCTTGAATATCGTCTGTCTCATTTTGCAACAGGGCTTCTCACTAGCCTGGAATTCACTGAGGCCACTAGGCTGGCTAGTCAGTGAGTCTCAGGGATCCACCTGTCTTAATTTCCCCAATATTGGAATTACAAGCACATGTCACCATGCCCAGTGTTTGTATCTGTTTTGGGAGTCAATCTTGTGTCCTCATAATGTATGGTGAGCACTTTACCAACTGAATTATTGCTCCATCCAAAACTTCATCTTTCTAATGCCACTAAGAGGACTCACCCTTGACTAGCTGCAAGAGAGTACAAGGTACAGTTGTGAGATGTTACTTTGAATGAAGGGTTTACCAGTGTGAGATAGCAACAGATTCACTGGAGAACCTTATGCTAATCTGTGAGAAGATATATGTAAAGAGACACTTGGCTATTGATATTTTTCTTTAAGACTGACATTTGCTTTTACTAACAATCTGTATTAGCTAGAGCCAGAACACTACATTATTGTTAAATATTCGTTATTCATAAGACTGCTATGTGCTCTTTCTGCCCTTTCTCAGTCCTGAGCTTGTCACTCAACAGATACCCAAAAGCAAAATCAGTTTCTGAGCAGTAAAAAAAAATGAGTAAGTAAAGAAGAGCTGTTTCTACAGCTCAAGATGTGATTAGGGTTGAAAATAAAAACAAATTTAAGATATCTTTGTTGACTTTCAAAAGTTATGGCAGGCTAACACCATTTGCTTCAATCTCCTATAAAATTTACAATGCAATGTCCCATCCTTTGCTTTCAGTTAGACTTCTTTACATCTTTTCACACATTCTTTCAAATTTCCAAATATTTAATTTCTACCTCATTGGAATGAAGTTGATATAAATAAATTTAAAGAGAATTAGTTCTGCAAAATTTGAAGGCAATAGTTGGTATAAAAATGATGCTGAAATGCTATCATCAAACTTGGAAAAGTAGTGTGATCCATTCCCAATACTTTGTAGAAACAAACTAAAAATATTTTTATCATCACATACACATAATTCTTATTCATCAATACCTAGAGTCTATATTTAACAAAGATTTCAGTCGGTACTGAATTTAATGGGGATTATTAGTTGATATTAACCTGCATTATTCTTCCTTTATGTCGCTGATTTTTTTGTTGTTGTTGTTGTTTTGTTTTTTTTGTTGTTGTTGTTTTTTACTTTTTTGTTCTTTGGGAGGGGGCCGCCACCTAACTCCCAAATAAACACACCTGGGGCGTTATTCTTAAATATGAATGCTCGGCTTAGCTTGGCTTAGTTTCTCGCCAGCTTTCCTTAACTTATTCCATCTACCTCTTGCCTCTGGGCTTTTCCTGTTCTCTTCTGTAAACCTTACTCTTACTTCGTTCCTGGCTGTGCAGCTGGGTGGCTGTTCCTTGACGTCCTCCTCCTTCTCTGGCTCCTCCTTTTCAATTTTCTCTTGCCAGATTTCTCCTTCTATTTATAACTTATAGTGGTATTTTATTTGTACTGAAATGTGATTTTATTTGTATGTTAATAAATAAAGTTGCCTAGGGGTCAGAGCTATTAGCAAGCCATAGCAAAAGCCAGTTGTGGTGGTGCACACTGGTAGGATTTGCTGAAGGAGGCGCACTCCTTTAATCCCAGCACTTGGTAGGCAGAGCTAGGTAGATCTCTGTGTGTTCAAGGATACAGCCAACATTGGAGACACACGCTCCAGTGTGTGTCTGGAGGTCTGTACAGACAGGCAGTGACAAGGCAGTCACGTGGTTGGGTTTACAACCAATGAGAAGGCAGAACAGAAACTCTATTTAAAGACAAACAGACAGGAAGTAGCTCTCTTTCGGAGAGGTCTCTTGGCTGAAGAGGCTAGCTGTAGCAGGCGGGTAAGGCTCTTAGCTCTGACCGCTTGGGCTTTTATCTTTACATTGGCTCTGTGTTTCTTATTTAATAAGATGGTTGGTTACATCTACAATAACTCTCTGCCTGGCAGCCCTGCCTATTCTTTGTCCTGCCTTTCTATTGGCCTTTCAGCTTTTAATTAGACCATCAGGTGTGTTAGGCACAGAAACACAGCAAGTTAAACAAATGGAACATAAACAAAAAACATAAAAAAATTATGAAATGACCCAAAATAAACAGTTTGTTACTGTATAGACTAGGAAAGTGTTGTAAATTGTGGGCTTAATATTATTTTCTTCACGGAGTTAAACAAATGGAACATAAACAAAAGTAACACACCTTAAAATAATATTCTCCTACACCTTTATTCTAGACAACTTTCAACTGTTCACACCCTTTCCATGGAAGGTATAAATATTTCCACAGTCCACTGGCTTTTCCACTTAAATTTGGCACTTAAGGTTTTTATTTTGTTTTCCAGTCTTGGAACCTTAAAAGTATCATGTTGATTGAACTTGCATCAGTGGATCTACAGTTAGATATTTAATCTCTAACAGCAAAATAGTCTCTTAATTCAGGGATATATAGCCTAGTTTCCATAAGGTAAGGTTTATCAGCATTTCTCAGGCTATTGTAGTAAGAATTATATTTATTTGTCTTTGTTAGGCAGATAGGAAACAAATATGTTCCCCATTGTAGCATATATTTAAGCCTTTTTATAAGGTTTATAGAGAAGAACAGAACAACTTTTAATGGGCTCGCCCTTACAACACCTGTCAGTTTTTCTAAAGGAAAAGTCACATTCTGAGCACTCCTGTCATGTCTAAAGCAAGCAAACAGTCCCCAAGCAGCCACAGTCTCTCCTGATAAGGACAGACAGACACATACAGACCAGCACCGAGATTGCAGTGTCACCCCCAGGAGCTGTTTCCATGTGTTTTCCCAAAATAGGAGGAAAACACCACAATCTATTTGTCAGGCACATATCAGACAAGACTAGTCAAATCCAGAAGCCATAACAAGCACATCTGTGATAAAGAATCAGTACACAGCAAGTTGATGCTCTGCCATGGTTACACCTCCTCGTGTGGACCAGCTTCAAATAGATGGTACCTTGAGAGGTCTGAGACTCCTCAGTGACACTGGAGTGACTGGAAACACACAACCTGACCAGGTTCTTAGGTCATATGACCATGAAAGACTCTGAATTCCCCTAGCGGGTCACTAAGAGGAGTCTCCCAACTAAAGACTCCATACAGTATTTTAATTTCAGTTGAAATTACAGTCAATTAGAGGGTAGCTTAGATGCTAAAATAGGAAACTCATTTTAAGAAGGAGTCATCAATTGCATTAGCTGAATTTAATGTCTCTTCTCAGTCACAATTTGGGCAAACCTGTCTATAGGGAGAAAACAGAGTTGAACTAAAAGGGGAAAGATGCTTATTTCCACATTGAACTCTAGCAGGAAAATTCATTCAAGGTAATGGTGATCTCTTCCTGAGGAGGCAAACAAAATATATGATATAAGTAGTAAAACTATGGGAAAAATACAAGACAAAGTGCAGTGACCGATACAAAAGGAAGAAGATAAACCTGGAGAGCAGTGTTAGAAGGGCTATTTAAGGCCCTCACATGTGAGAAACTGTTTAAGTAACTGTAATAAATCATTAATGAGTGAGCAGTAAAACACTGTTTAATCATTAATTAACTGTGTATTAACAGTAGAAAATATTAACAATTCATCCTTAATGTACTGGATGACAGCTACAGTATTAAGTGCTTGTGGATTCATGTAATTGACTATTTAACTTATTTTCTAATTAAGTTTTAATAAAGTTATAATTAAATTATTTGAATTTTTGCTTCTGTTCACCGCCTAAATAATATGATTTTGCACATGATGATTTTCAGTCTAACTTTACTGTATTTGTGTTTCGCTTATTGCTAAAGTACCCTTCTATGTGGGTTTTAATGGTAAAATTTCTCCAAATGCAATATAACAGAGATTTCACATAATCATTTGAATTTATACATACATGTAGCCATTTTATTCTTTTGTTTTCAAATATACCAAAAAGATATTTAATCTGAAATTGAACTGACTTGATTGAAGATAACTCTAGAATTCTTAGATGACAAGTGCCTCTAAAATAATTGTCACATAAATATTATTCCTGCTACAACCCAAATGTTACTTAAAGGAATTCTGAATGTTTAACTAAAGCTTCACACTTATATAGCACTTTGAAAAGTTTCTAACTCACTCATTTTTTATAATAAGGGAACAATACATAAAATGACAACAGATGCTTTACTTTAAAGACAACATTTAACTTAGGCAATGATATTCTATTTTTTGTACTTGTGATAAAATACCTTCAAGGAGACTGAGTTCACTAGAAAAAAGAAAAGAAAAAAAATTATGAAATGACCCAAAATAAACAGTTTGTTACTGTATAGACTAGGAAAGTGTTGTAAATTGTGGGCTTAATATTATTTTCTTCTTCTAGTTAATATTATAACAATGATTCTTAATAATTATATTTGTAGAAAACAAAGTGTATTAACTTGTTTATGTGTCAGGAACGTGAGAAGATTGACTATCTGCTGTGGAGCCATATATCCTAGGATGCACTTTACTGAAATAGAATATTAACATTTTTAATCAAATGTTTACAGAAAATAAATATTTCAGTTGACCATCTGAGCAATAAAAATCTTTGCAGTCAGTAATATTGCCTCTGTGACTCTGGATTAGTTGTGAAGAGTTGTAAACAAAAACAGAAGCTAATCCATGCTTGGGTTAACTCTGGGGTGTCTAAGTGTAGTGAAAGTAAAGGACTATATTTACAGAGCCATCAACTCACATCACAAAGATATGGCCCTGTGGCCTTTGTCACACTTGTCAATCAATCCCCACCATTATTCAATCAGGTGGTATGCAGGGAATTGTAGACCAGAGGGTACAATCCTGAATAAATGGATTTGTCTACCTTAACAAGGCTACATTTGATTTAATGACTGCCCAATCACTAACTCTACTCTTGCCCCCCCACAGGCAACATTTCAGAACTGTCATAGGGAAAATACAATTGCTAGGACTTCAAAAGTTCCTTTTCCTTCTTTTTGAAATTAAGTTTTATATATTTCCAAGCATACATTAGCTGATTTTTGTAATATAAACTTTTCTGAATAAGAGGCAAAAATCAGAAGAGTTGTTAATAATAACAACAATATTTTCTTATAGGGACAAAGTAAAGCTATTTTTTCATGGCAGGCATAAAACAGTTTATCTAAATCACTGTTCCCAGTTCCTGAACAGCATGTGCAGTGCCATGATGGAGTGTGAGCTAGCCGTTCTCCCTCTCACAGAACAAGAAGACTTGATTTGCTATGTCTTTTCAAAGGACTATACACTTCAGTGTGTGCAATTTCAGTCAGCTCAGTAGTGGTGAATAAAGCCAAACTTGCAACTCTAGAGAAGATTCTACTGCTGACAACAAACTAGTGTATCTCTTGTCTGTGAAATAACCTTGTTAATGGGCCCAAACAAAGTACTGTGGCTGTTGAATGTAATTGGAACCATTGCTGGAAAAATCAGTTCAGAAAGCCTGTCTTGGTAGCTCATACCAGGCTCATCCTCCTGGGGCAGAGGTCCTGAATATGACCACGTCTTTCTGGAGTAAAAGGTTAGGATGGGACTGGAGTTTTAAACGGCTCAGTGGTTAAGAATACTTATTGGTTGTGTGACAGACTCAAAACTTCCACACAACCCAATACCTGCAGGTACTATGGCATACAACCTCCTCTAACTCCAGTTCCAGGAGATCTGATGCCCCCCTTCTGGCCACCAGATACTCACAGTGTGCACATAAATACATACATTTAGGCTAAACACTCACACACATCACAGAAATTAAAGCAATGAACATAGCAAGCCACTTTCTCTTAACATAAATGCCATTCAAAGTTAGTGTAGAATAATGAGACAAAAAGGAAGTTTTGTAGGGCACTGCTAGTGTTAAATGACTTGCATATATTGGGAATATTGACTCAACAGGAAGAGCGGTGAGAAAGGCATTTAGCTTTGGATGTCAAGCCACTGGGAAATATTGTAGCTGAAATTTTCACTCCAGACTTGTGTGTTAGTACTAAGCTAACTTCTTTGACGGCTAGCAGAGCCCCAGAGCTTATCCCCATGTTTACAACCCTGTAGGTCAGCACTGCCCAGTAGGAAATAATTATGAGCCACATCTGTAATTTTAATGTTAATTTTAGCAATACGTTTTACTTAGCACAACAATTCAAAAATGTGTAAGCAATTAAAAAATTATGTGAATAAAAAAGATGATATTTACTTTCAGTTATAGTGCTCAGGTTGATCACAGTACCACTGCTCAGGGTACAGGGATGGCTACAGGAGTACACAGCTGTGAATGATCAATTCATGAGGTAGGGGAATAATACATGAAAGATTGTGTCAAATGAATAATAAGTACACTTAAAATGTTATTGTTTTGAGGTTATTACATATATGGAGATTATAAGCCACCTATGTTTTCTTTTTAAAATTCTTTTGAACAATTTTGAAATTATAATTACATTTCTCCTTTCCTTCCAAACCCTCTCATATATCTCTCCCCACTCTCCTCCAATTTCATCACCTCTTTTATGCTCATTGTTATTTTACAGATATATGTGTATACATTATATTTCTAAATATAACCTGTTCAGTCCATATGATGTTACTTGTATGTATGTTCTTGAGACTGACTCTTTGGCACTGGACCATCAACCAATTGGCATGTTTTTCCCTGGTGAAGACCACTTCACTCACTGCCAGCTTTCCTCGGTTGCCTGTAGTTCTTAGTGTAGGGTTGAGACCTTGTGGGCTTTTTCCTGTCTAGTTCGGCATGACCACTGGTGTCACCCTTGTTCTCATGTTTGGGCAGTCATGTTGGTGAGATTTTATGGGTGTAGCTTTGGATGTTACTAGGGAACACAATACCACAGCACACTCATTGATCCTCTGGCTCTTACAGTTTTTGCCACCACTTCAGTTCCCTGAGCCATAGGTGTGCGTGTGGGAGTGTTTAATAGATGTGTCCGTTGGGACTGGGCTTCACAGCTCTGCATTTTGATTGGTTGTAGTGTTCTGCAATGGTCTCTGTCTGTTGCAAAGAGTTTTCTTTATGAGGGGTGAATACTATATTTATCTGTGGGTATAAGGAAAAATATTTATTGATTGTTGTTAGGATCATGCAAACTTCCAAAGAGAAGAGGCAACTAATAGTCCTACCAAGCTATGGCACCTATGAATCACATCAATGACCAGCATGGCACTGTAACCCTAAGGGTACAGTAATGGCGCACATAGATTGATGGTAACCAACAGCTCTCTAATTAAACTTAAGATCTGCTCTACATGAGTGAAACTATCCTGGTACTGGAAACTTAGATAACTACTCAGTGCTAGTGAAGTTATGCTTGTTGGAAGAGAATCTAAAACCTGTAAATTATTAAAAGATCTTTTAAATGGTGGTTGTGAATCATCAAAATTATCTGAATTTCAGAATAACTCTGACTTGAATTATTACTTTGTGTAAAATAATTCCACCAGCTAAATACACCCATTTTCCAAAATATTCATTGCCTAAAACTTGAGGATTAGATGTTATAAAGTATAAAATGTATTCAGTTTTTAGGAAAATTAAGCTTGCCTAGGCTTTTTATTGACCATAGCCTCAAACTAATTTTAGGCTTATTTCTCATTACAAGTTGAAAGCATACTTCAAAGCAATGTGTTTTAGAGCAATTATACAATTTGTTGCTTTTGTTTGGTTATAATTTTAGGCCTGGTAATAAGTTATATGTTGGTATTTAAAAGTGAAGACATTGTAAATAGAAGGGGTTCCTGCCAGATACATATGATCAAACAACATCCTTGATTAGTGTTTTTCTCCTTTTAACATTAAAAGTAAATTTTACAGATGGAAGAGAATATGATAGAAATTTTAAATATGTTGTTGAGAGAAGTGGGTGAGGGATGAATTTGATATAAATGCATTGTACAGCATTTTCAAAGAACTGATAACAACGAGGAAATAGGATGTCTTCAGTACTATGTGTTCTATGTAGCACAAAATTGCAAACTAGGTAGATTTGCATGAACCATTTTAAAAGACATTACATGAAAACATCATAGGGCTAGAGGGGAAGAAATAATTGCTTACTGGAGGAATATTTTATTATGATAAAAAGACAAACTCATTTTAATCAAATCACAAATTGTTCCTCTCTATAAAGAAGTTGTTTTTGATCATTTCTCAGCAGGATAAGTAGGAAATAGTCTTTTGAATAGTGGTGTGGAGGCACTTAGATAGCATAGGTCAATCATTCCATTTATAATCCAAATATATATGAATGACCTAAATAACCCTATTGTTTTACCACTTTCTATTTCAGTTACTTGACATCATCATAAATATTGAAGTGTGAGACTAAAAATCGGGAAAATCAGTTGCTACACTTAAGGTGTTATTTCCACATCATTTTGTTCATCTACTGCACTCTGCAGTGACTGTCAGAACTTTCAAATGATGTATCTTAAAATTAAGTTATAGTAGACTAAATAGAAACTTATATGATAAACATATTTCAGGTCTTCTTCCTAAATATAAGAGTTCTATGGCCAGTCAGAAAGTGGCAAAACAGGTACCCAGCTACTGTGGGATCTTTAAGTTAGTAAAAAGCCTTCCTCAAAAGCAGCTATTTGACTTTTATTATTTTATATTTAGTTCTCTGGCCTGAGACAGTACAAGCTAACCATATTTCCCCAAAGTAAATATAGTAGTTCTCTTATTCTCAGACTTGGAGGTGTTTTTGTGATTTTTTCTTTTTCTCTTTCAAAATATACAAGTCATCTTCCAGAGCAAAGCGTACTTGTCAACGCACATGTCAGCCAACTTTAAAAAGAATTGTCTGAGAAAAAAATAAAAAGTAAATTATTTAAGTGGAGTTGTAGGGGAAGCTTGAAAGAATTCTGTTTCGAAGGTTTCTTTGCTTCTCTTTGCCAATGGAAGGCAGGTCTGGATCCCTTGCTAGTCAGCTGCTGTCATAACTCGGGCTGACAGTTCACATTGAAAATTCTGTTTTCCTCTTTCCCAGGAAAGCAGTCAAAGTTAAGCCAACAAACTGTTCTTGGCAAGTGCCTTACTGCTGTTTCCTCTCCTTTAAATTAGCCATTTGGGTTCTTTGTGGCATCTGTAAATGGGCTTCCAGGGCTGGGGACAGCAGATTTGAGAGGATACTAAACACAGAAGAAAACAAGGGGAGAGTCTCTCTAATGGAACATGTGGTTGTGTGACATCATAATTTTAGACAAAAGGAGAAAACTCTTGTGTGGAAGAAGCAAAGAGAAACGACCTGTGTGAAATTACTCACGAAAACCTTTTTGAGCTACAGTTGAATTTTGTAGTGAGCTTTGGTTGTCAAATATATTACAGCTAATGAGATTCCATCACAAAGGATGAGAGAATTGGGGAAACCTCCCCATATCATTTAGCTCTTGTGCAGAGACTGATAACAAGATGGTTGTCTTTATTTTATTTTCCAAAGCTGTCCCACCAATATGAAGTTTGAAATTCTGTAATAAACTTTGCCAAAATAGTTATGGGAAGCTACCTGATGAACCACTCAAAGGAGTAATATATTCAGGATTTACTTTAAGAAAACCTAATAGTAAACTCAACCCCTAGAAATACCAGAGAACAAGTGTGGACAACTGATATTATTCACAATGGGTTTAAAGAAGGATTGTTTTATTAAAGGGTACACATTTCTTTATTCCTCTATTTTTATTAGCATATATAAACTGTAAAAAAACATAATGGATTTCACTTTGACTAACCATATATACATCATATATATGATAAATATATATATATATAGACTAACTTACTTTGACCCTATTAGCTTTCTTTATCCCCCTCTCTGTCCCCTCTCCTACCTTCCATTGATCCATTTCCTCTTCCCAAATGTTCTCACACTACTTTCATGTCTTTTTTCAATAAAACTTTTAGTAAGGTTTCCTGAATACTAAATACAACAATTTTGTTTTCTGACAGTTCCCTCTAACTTTAGAGAATCTTTTATGTAACACATTATAGCAATTTTATCAAAATATTAAATCACTAACAATTACATCATAACCATGAACATGCCTAGTCCTACCTATATTATATATGAAATAAAAATGGACATGTAAATATGGTGAATATAGGAAATACCTATACAAAGATTTTGTCTTTCTTTACCACACACATTTTTATGTGTTCATCATGGCTATGGGAACAGTGCTGTTCCACTAACTAACTTATCTGTAGATAGTACAGTATTTGCAAGGCCAGTTCATTAAGGTTAATTTGTTCAAAAATATTAGAATCATTAATTTCTGGCTTGTAGCTAATGGCTGTTCTCAGCCAGCATCTTGCTTCATCATTAGTGTCACTGAGATTATAACTCACACCCAACTGTTTTTACACTATCTAATAGAATCAATTGATGCAATGGTTGACAAGATGTTGTTTTGCATTTTGTCATCACACTAATGTACATGGCTTAAAGGCATTGGCATCCATAATATGGGGCAGTTTTGTAGGAGACTGGAATAGGCTGAAGCTGCAAGGGCCATTTTCATAAAATATTAATGAAATTGAAAAATACACTGGGGTTGAAGGCTTGTCTGCTAAATGCAAGGTAAAATCTATTCTGTTCTGCTTTCTGATGACTGTAATTAGCAGCCCTAATTAAAAATTCAAACCTTGTGTATATTTGAAAGCATGAATCTTAGCTCGCATCGTGTTTATTTCCTTTACAAAGTATTTTATTTTACAACACTAATTGAACAGGATCCTTCCTAGTCCGACAGCCGCAGCTGGCTGGAGCCAGTTTATGTATCCAGTCTCTCAAGACTACTTCCTTTTGTAAGCAATAAAACATCTTTAAAAAACATGTATGTGCTCTCTGTGAGCCATTAACTCTGTGCCATCCAGCACAGGCTGGCCTTCTCCACACACATTGTTTTTTTTTTTTTTTCTTTTTTCCCCCTTTCACTTAAATGTGACCTCTTTGAAGACGCTGCTTTTCTCTGATCTTCAATATTTAATGTGGATTTACTTACATTAAATGACCACCTTACTAAAGGAGCGGAGGCCCACTTCTGACATTATTTATGAACCACATACCCTGTGCAAAAATATGGAAGGAATTGCACGGGAATACCTATTAGTTCTGGTAGAAATCTACTTTTTAACATTGTTCTCTAAACTTAGCTTCACATTTGAAGTCAGAATGTTGCGGTCTCACGAGGGAACCAGTGACAGTGACTGAGGTCCTAAGTGAGAGAGTCATGCTACTTAGAGAGAAGAAGCACCAGATGGAAGCAGAGGCAGAGCTGGACACAAGTCAAAACCAGAATCTGCCCCACCCTGACCCCACAACAAGAACCGTCGGAAATAGAAAACATTCTTTAATAGTGATGAAAATACATTTTCTTTAATGTAGTGCCAGTTGTTGACAAAATAAAATGGCGAGGGGAAGGCAGGCCATCAGAATGTGGCTCAGAATAATTGAGGGAAAATAACACCTGCCTTTTGCTTACTTCATCTGAGCCTGCCAACTTGGAGTCACATTTTCCTCAACTATGAAATGGGTGTACATATAATTACCTGACTCAAGTGTTTTATCTAGTGAAGATGTTCCGAGTAGGCACCTTGAGAACTCTAAAGTTCTGTGAAAAGTCCAGAACTTTATTCGAAGCACAATCCTTCCCTTCCAGTGATTCAAACCAGGAGCAGAAAATTAATGCAAATTGGTTATCAATACTGCTGGAATTACCCTTAAAATTTGTACAGCCCAATGTTACATAGACATTCATTAAATTGGGTCTGGAGTGCAAAGGACAAAGAAGTCTATTCCTTTTATCTCCTAATGAAGTTTTGATCTAATTTTCTTGGAAACACCATTCCTGATATGATATTGAACCCACATAAGTGAAAAAGTTGATTACACTGTACTGAAATATCACAATTGTTTAGACACCAACTCATTGCTTTGAATGAGAAAATGAATGAATAAGCAATTCCATTTGAGGGTGAATGGTTAAACAGGACTTCTAAAATACTGTATTTTTCAGTATTAGGAAATAAGTAGTTTATTTTGTTGAATTGTAAACTATTTAGATCATAGAATTGTATAGTCTTTGCCCTCGGCTTAGGATCCATATTCCTTATACATGGAGCTTCTTCACTATAGGAAATGAAAGTTTTCCTGGAACAAGGAGTATTGAACATGAGGCCATTAAGAGGATATGAGGTCTGCTAATATTTGGGCTATTGAATTCTTCAACTGACAAATGTTACACCTGCCTTCTTCACTACAAATATACATTTACTTTGTCTATTGAATGGAGACCTGCCTTTTCTCTGAAAGTGAAAGTAGAATCAATAACTTCGGGTCAAGGAGGGAGTAAGATAACGTGATTTTGTGAGTGTCTAAGGTATGTGGAGGGGAGGTGGCTTGAGAAAAGTGGGTGGTGATGGAAGGAGGCCACCTAGAGTTCTAGGCTTAGCCAGAGTCGCTTGCTCCAGCTGTAGTGACATGGACTGCTGTCATGAAAAACAGCAAATCTCAACAGCATATTGTCACGTGTGCTTATGCAACTTCTCCTGTGAGAGAGCAAGAATGTGAGCAGTTCCCTCCCTGCTCAATAAAATGAGGCAGGAGCAGAAGGCCTTATGTAAACCACAAAGCCTGGGGAGATGCCCACTACTCCTGTGTCCCAGCAGGCACGCAATGTCACCAGTCCAGGTGACAGGAAACAGAGTTCACTTCCTGCATTCCCATCTCTTCCTCCAAATCACCAAGGGTTCTGCTCATAAAAACCTTCTGTTCAGTTCTGGCCTCCAGCAGAGCTGCCCTCTGCTGCACAGCAATGCTCTGCTCTCTCACGTTCTCTTCCAAGGAGCATCCTTACCCAGCTCTCAGTGGCCTGAAGTCCTCCTGCAGAGCTGCTCTTAGTGGCTGGCTGCCTGCCACTCACTTTACTGATCCTGTCTCTGAGCAGTGTGTCTAGTTACAGACAGCTGGGATACAGTGACAGCTGGCTTGCTTCTCAGAGCATAGAGGGCTCAGGTTCCAGAACTTCAGGAGATGGGTCCCTCCTCTTCCTCCTGGCCAACAGACTACATGATTTTTTTCTTCAGAACAGGAAGCTGGAAGAACGGAGTTAAGGTGTATGGCTAGAGTTAAGCAAAACTCTAGAAAACCATTACAGAAGAAGGTTGATGTGTCTTTTGTATTTATGAGAGGCAAGGTGGGCATCTAGAATCAAACTCATACTCAAGATTTGGATGTTGACGGGTCAATTCCGATTCCTGATACAAGTTCGAACACTATCAGCATTGCCTTTGGAATCTTCACACTTTCCTCTCCCACTTAACAGAGTAACCTCTGCCTTGTCTGTCCAAGGTCCAATTATTTCACGCTTCCTTTGGATCAGAATCTAATTACTTTTTATAAATAGATGAGAATCTAATTATGTCAAGAGGTACTGAAGAGAGTTCAACTTTTTATTCATTTCCCCAAACTGTCTGTTGTCCAAAAATTACTCTCTCTCTCTCTCTCTCTCTCTCTCTCTCTCTCTCTCTCTCTCTC
>CABHPQ010149193.1:0-15014 GCA_902168405.1 Peromyscus aztecus | reverse complement strand
AAACACTCATACACGCAAAATAATAAAGTGGGGTTTGTTTTGTTTTTTCAAGACAGGGTTTCTCTGTGTAACAGCTCTGGTTGTCCTGGAACTCGCTCTGTAGACCAGGCTGGCCTTGAACTCACAGAGCTCTGCCTGCCTCCCAAGTGCTGGAATTAAAGGTGTGCACTAACACCACCTGACAACGCTATCAGTTTTAGTCAGCAAATTTTAGCTCTTTCTGTGGTTACAAACTGTAGCCACAGTCAGCACTGTAAGGCAGTGAATGAGAACTGGAGGCTGAGGTTCTTCTGGTCTGACTGTCCAACTTTTCTCTGTCTCTCATCTTCAAAGGTGGAAAGAAAAGCAACCCAAATTTTGTGCCTAACTACCCCAGAGTTCTCGTCAGAAACCTCAAGCATAGAAAAGGTGAAACAAAGGGACTAGGTGAACAGGTCTACCGGAGAGGAAAAGTGTCAGCCACCACAACCATCTATATTGCATCATGAGCTTACATAGTTTGCTCAGTTCTTGAAACAAAGGAATTTGGGGAAATGAGTATCAACATTTTAATAGTGACTGTTTTTATTTCAAATGTCCAGAGCCAGAATGTGTACATTTTACTAAGTTCTTTAAGGTCCTTTACCTGAATAGGTTGTTTGCCTAAAAAGACAGAAATTTAGAATATACTAAGTCCAGCCTCTTTTTGTGTATATTTTTGGTTCTGGCTTATTAGTTGCAATTAAGTATGTTTTTTTCTACAGGTGGACTATCCCTTACATAAAATGCTTAGGACTAAAAGTAGTCCAGATTTGAGTTTTTTCAATTTTAGAATATTTGCAAATACACAGCAAGGCCTGGTAGTTCAGACCCGTAGTCCTAGTTACTTGGGAGGTTGAGGCAGAAAGATTGAAAATTAAAGCCTAGCTTGGGCTACACAGTGAGGACAAGGTCTGCCTGAGCGATTTTGTTTTGCTTCAAAACAAAAATAGGGCTGGCTCAGTGGCAGAACATTTGTCTAGCCTTGACTTCCATGCCTAACACCAAAAAAAAAAAAACCAACCAAACAAACAAAACAAAACAACAACAATAACGAAAAACGAGTGTGCATATACTCAATGCTGTGATCATTTAACACTTATACAATAGCTGAAAGTAGTTTTAGACATTGTTCGTACAAGGTGAAGCATGAAATTTCTTTCTCACTTGTGTCACGCTGGCACAAAACATTTTCAGACTTTAGGGCTGGAGGGAAAATTTGGTTCAGATGTTAAGATCACACACTGCTCTTGCAGAGGACCTGGGCTCAGGTCCCAGCACCCATGTAGTGGCTCACAGCTGTCTCTATCTCCAGTTCCAAGGAATCGGATGCCTCTTCTGGCCACTGCAGGCACTGCATGCATATGGTGCACACAGATTCACACAAGCACATACCCACAAAAAAGTTTAAGATTGAAAGCTGGATATGCATACCTATAGTCTCAGAAACGGGGGAGTTCAAAGAGGCAGGGGAATGAATCACCAATGACAAAGCCTGGCTAGGCTACATAACCATCTCTAGGCTAGCTGGACTACATGGACTATTTCTAGTTCAGATGTCCAGAGCGGTCCCTTACCTGGATGCTGCTCTCCTCATCCTCCCGGGGAGACTGTGCAGGCATGACTTCCACATCAGAGTTGTCAGAAGACGTGTTCCGTTTCCTCTTCTTGCCCACTACTGGAGTAATGGTGCTAAACAGGAAATGAAGGCAAGCATACTTCATGAGGTAGAGCACACTAATACTAACTTCCATATCACACACTAAACTTCCAGACACTCCAGTCTACGGTACAAATACTGCCGAGTAGAGCATCTGAAAAAGACGACACCTGGGCTTGTAAGGGTAACCCTGTCCTGAAAGACACTTTGCTGAGGACCAAATAACAGAATGAAATTTATTCCTTTTTTTTTTGAGTTGCATTTATTTTATGTGGAAGAAGCGTTTTGTCTACATATATGTAGGTGTGCCAGCTGCGTGCCTGGTGCCTGCAGAATTCAGAAGAATGTTATAAGATCTAAACTGGAGTTATAGATGGTTGTAAGCTGCCAGGTGGTGCTTGGGAACTGAACTCTGGTCATCTGCAAGAGCAACAAGCACTCGTCACTGCTGAACCATCTCCAGCCCCCCAAAACCTGCTTTTTTACAAGGTGAAAAAGCCTATACAGCTACACAGTTTGAAGAACACGCAGAGAATAGAAGCTAGTAAAAAAGCAGCTATAAGAAATAAAAGAAAAAGGACACAAGATTGCAACAAGAACCATAGCAAGCCACACTCCCTCAACAAGGTCTAAGATTGACAGTGACTGAGGTTTAAGGGCAGGGAAGCTGTGTCCAGTAGCTCTCTTATGAGTAGATGGTAGAGGTACTGAGAAATCTCTTCTACACGACAGTGATGTAAATGTCAGGAATGTGCAGTCATAGCTGCCTGAACCACGATTCATATGTCCTTTTGAAAATACACCTATTTAAACATTTCTGTTAACCATATAAGCACCAGGACAGAGAAACAAAAGGTCGAATCTTCGGACAGGTCCAGTGGGTAGCTGCTATACACAGCCCCTCCCCAAGTATTTTCACAGCAGTGTGCTGCCTCCAACATCCCATGGGCAGCAAAGAGCACTCACTTGAGCTTACTCTTGCCCTTCGTTTTGGAGGCACCAGAGGTTTTGCTCTTCTTTGGCTTTTCCTCCTTCAGCCTTTCTCCACTGCCCTTTTTCCTGCGTTTCTTTTCACCTTCCTCTTCTGGCCGGACGCTAGGCAGCTCATCCTCGTTCAGGACTCGAGGTATGTTTTGCTCGCCCCGGGCCCGGGCCCTGGCAATGGCCTCTGCTACAATCCGATTTGCTTTCTCTTGCTTTTTCTGGTGCTCCAGCCTGCGGTTCTCCTCCATTCCAGTCTTTCCCCCAGGATGAGGAGCACAACTTGCTGGTGTTGACAGGGCTGCCACTTCACTGGCACTTAGAACTTTAACCACAGAGAGCCCAGAAGAGGCTCCCTGAGAAGAGCCAGCCTGCAGAGACAAGGACACTACAATTTCAATACGTTTGCAATTTAAATGACCTAAAAAAAACCAGGTATACTCAGCCAGACATGGGAGCATAGGCCTGTAATTCTAGCACTTGGGAGGCAGAGGAAATAAAATTGATTGCCTAGTAGTTCAAGGTCAACCTGGCCTACATAGTTAAGTTCCAGGCCAGCAAAGGGTTACATAATGAGACCCTGTCTTAACACACAAGCACACACACCATACAAACAAAACACAAACTAGGTACTTACTAATGCATTAAAAAATCAGACTCAGAGTTAAGACTCACTGAACCTAGATCCATCTGAAAAATAAATGTCGTTTCTGATGAGAAAAGAATTCTAGAAAATTAAACTTTACATATTCTTTTTTATTGGGGGGATGGGGGAATTTGAGATAGGGTTTCTCTGTGTAGCCCTGGCTGTCCCAGAACTCGCTCTATAGCCCAGGCTGGCCTCAAACTCACAGAGATCCGCCTGCCTCTGCCTCCCGGGTGCTGGGATTAAAGGCCTGCACCACCACCACCCGGCTCAAACTTTACATATTCTTTTGCCATGCTTTTAGTCACTATTTTAGAAAAATTACAACCTGCACAACCAATGCTGATCTTTGTCCTAAACATTAAAAAGTTTGAATCATTCCCTTGGGTTACCTTTATCACTCTGGTGTGTGTGTATGTGTGTAGACATATGCATGAGTGTGCAGGTGCCCTCAGGAACCCAGGCATTGGAGCTGGAGTTACAGGCAGTTATGAACCACCTGATGTGGGTTCTGGGAACGGAACTCAAGTTCTCTGAAAGAGCAGGAGTACTCTTAATCACTGAGTCATCTTACCAGATTCATGAACTATTTCTTTGCCAAATGAGACACAATTTCATGGAAATAATAATAATAATAGTAATTTGTGTATAAGTAGTATAAGCTAGGAAGATGATGGATATTCTAAGCTAGTGACCAACAATCCCAAAGGTCCTCTTTTGTCCCCCTGCAGGAGTAGGGTTACATGGCTATGTATCTGCCACACCCACCTTTTTAATGTAGGTGCTGGGATTTGAATTCAGGTCCCCTTGCTTATATTCTTATCCATAAAGCCGTCTCCTCAGCACCATTTTTAAATATTTATTTTGAGTGTGCTATATGTGTATGTACATGTTGAGGGTGTGCACATGCACGCGGGGGACCAAAGGACAATTTTCTTTTTTGTGTCTCCCTCAGCTGCTTTCCACTTTTTTTTTTTTTTAAAGAGATGTTCTCACTAGGTAGTCCTAGCTGGTCTGGAGTTCAATATGAAGACCAGGATGGCCTTGAACTCTCAGAGATCCACCTGCCTCTGGCCTCACAGCTACTGGGATTAAAAGTGTGAATCACCACACTTAATACAGGGTCTCTCCCAGAACTGGGGGCCTCGCTGATCTGGCTTAGTTAGCTGGCTAGAAAACCTGAGGGACCCTCCTGTCCCCTGTCAGTGCTGGGATCACGGGCGTGCCGGTATGGCTGGTTTGCACACGGGTGCCTGGGATCCAGACTCAGATGCTCCCACTCATGCCAACAACTGCATCATAATTTCAAACCATTCTCTCCTTAAATTTGTATCTATCTCTTTGTTTGAGTCAGGGTTTGTCTATTATGTAGCTCGGGCTGTCCTGGAATTCGCTATGTAGACCAGGGTGGCCTAAACTCACAGACATGCACCTGCCTCTGCCTCCCCTGAGTGCTGGGATTAAAGGCGAGTGCCACTATGCCTGGCTCTTTTGGGGTGTGTGTGTGTGTGGAAACAGTCTGCTATGCAGAACAGCCCAGGCCCAGTTTTTTCCCCCACTCATAATACTATAATAAGGAAAGGTCACAGTTTAAAGACAAATATTATAGAAATCATCTCCTCAAACTCAACAATAATTCTTTTTTTTCTTTGAGTTTTTTTTGAGACAGGGTTTCTCTGTGTAGCTTTGGAGCCTGTCCTGGAGCTCGCTCTGTAGACCAGGCTGGCCTTGAACTCACAGAGATCTGCCTGCCTCTGCCTCCCGAGTGCTGGGATTAAAGGTGTGCGCCACCACCACCCAGCTTCAACAATAATTCTTAATCTTTGTATGACTGAATAAAAACAAGGCTTCAATGGGTGAAATAAAAATTTGCACCTCAGTTCCAAAGCATAAATTAGAATTCCTCACAGTTAGCAACAATAGCTACTGAATGAAGGCAGTGGAGCCTAAGGGGATGTTTCCTTCCCTTTCCTTTCCTCTCCGAGTCACTCACCTGTGGCTGCAGCACCATCTTGAGTGGTACTGAGAGTCTTTGTCCTGGGCTTTGTCCTGGTCCCATGATCTGAGCCTGCTGCACAGAGGAAAGTGTCAATGGCTGGGCTGCGGGGGGTGGCTGTGGTTGTGGCTGTGATGATGGAGGCTGTGGTACAATCTGGATTTTCTGCTGTGGCTGCTGCACCTGCAGCTGAATGGTCACTACTTTGGCAGGCTGCCCCTGGGCATTCTTGGCTTGAGTCAAGGCTGCCAGCTGGTTGCCCTGTAACACTATCTTGCCTGGTAGACTCCCTAACACAACATGCCGATGTCCTTGGGGACCTCCGGATTGTGGCTGTTGGAGGACCAAGGTGATGCGTTTCGATTCACCCTACAATGGAAAAAGGAAATCACAGAAGAGGGACATTAAAGAACATTATATACAGAAATATTTACACCAGCTTTCTTCATTTGAGACTCATAAAACTGAGTGTCAGAGGAGAATCCATTTTTGTTTACTCTCCAATATGTCTCTAGAGCATCTTTTCTGTAACACCTCTACCCAGTGGGTATCAAGCCTATCACACACACACACCTTTTAATAGCTATCTTCTAAGGCAGGCATTTAATGTTTAGAAATTAGGAGACAAATTCTTCAGAGTAAAAGGAACATGCCTCCACCTCTGCTCCATGAGCTTCAGTGCCTACCAGTGCTCCCAACATTGCTGGTCCCCTCTCCAGAGCTCTGCCTTCGTATGACAAAAAGGAGGAAGAGGACAGAAGCAGGAGTGACAACAGGAGGGCAGGTGCAGTGGCCCTGTGTGTAACCCAGCATCAGGAGGCTGAGATGGAGGACGTCAAGCCTGAGGACAGCTTGGATGGGCTACATAGTAAGAACCTCTCAAAAACAAACAAAACCCCCCAATACTGGTGTGATGGCACACACCTCTAATCCCGCAGTAAGAAGGTGGAGGAAAGTTGACCTCAAGTTTGAGGCCAGCCTTCCTTGGCTACATAGAATCCCAGGCCAGCCTGGGCTATACAGCAAGAATCTGTCTCAACAAATAAATAGATCGATAAAAGGAGCACTTAACAAGTCTTGCAAATATGTTCCCAGAACATCCTCTATATTCAATGACAACTTATAGCATACATTTACTGTGAATTTTTGTTTAATGTCCATATTTCCCTGCAGACTGAGCTCTGGAAGGACAGAGACTGTTCACTGTATTCAGCACCAGGTAGGTACATTGCAGCACGTGGTAAGAGCTGTCAAAGCTCATGCTGAAAAGCAAAGACGGCTAGGCATTAGTGGCACATGCCTTTAATCCCAGCACTTGGAAGGCAGCGGCAGGTAGATCACTGAGTTCAAGACCAGCCTGTTCTACAGAGTAAGTTCCAAGACAGACAGGACTACACAGAGAAACCCTGTCTTGAAAGAATAAAAACAAAACAAAACAAAACAAAACAAAAACAGTCAGGCATGGTGGTTAGTGCCTGTAATTCCCAACACTTGGAGGCCAAAGCAGGAAGAATGCCATGAGATTGGGACTAGTCCCAGTTAGAGTGACTTTGTTCCAAAAAAGTGCACAGGCTACAAGATAGAGCTAAACAGACTTTCCTATAAACAGTTCTTAGATACCTGTGTTCTCTCTCCCTCCACCCTCATTGTTCCTAAGTCCTCTATGAAACCACACTTCATCTCCCCCTTTCACTCAAGTCACCTGAGCAGGTGTAGAAGTCAGTGTAACTGCAGGCTTCAGTGGGGGCCCCGTAGCCCCAGGGTTTCCAGCAGGAGCTGAACCCTTAACTGGCTGGAGGACTAGCTGCTTCACTGGTCGGCTCGGCTGGACAATGCGCTGGACAGCAGCCTGGTTCCCGGGGACCTTGGTTGCCAACACTGTATTACCAGAGACAATGGAAACACCTGGTCGAAGGGGTGTACCAGTTAGCACTTTGGTAAAAGTGACTTTCCCACCATTGGCTGTACCAGCCACTAGGGGCTGAGCTGTACTGGTGATACCTTGTGCCTGAATTTGTGCCACATGGGCACCCGTGACTGAGGAGTTTGGAGGGGCTTTAAGGATAACAATCTTCGGGGCTGACTGAGATGGTTGTCCTCCAGTATTACTGGGAGAGACAGCTGTGGCAGAGACACCCATGAAAGGATTCCCTTGGCTCAGGATCTCTTGGCTCTTGGAGACCTGCAAGAGTCCTGATGTTGGCGTTGATGTCTGTAAGACAGGTTGGGCTGGCTGCTCCTGGCTGGCGGGCTGAGTGGTATAATCATGCAAGGTTAAGGATTCTGGAGCTGGAGCTGTGGATTCTTTGGGAAGTTCAGGGGGAGCTGTTTCCTCTGGGGGGGGGAACCAGGTCACTTGCTGATGAATTTCCCACATCACCACCTCCACCATCTTGGTTCATCTGATCCAAGGAATCCAGAGAGCTTGGCAGTCCAAGTGCTTCTTCAATGGGGTCTTGAGTGACCTGATTAAAGCTGTCATCAGTCAGAGAGTCCAGGCCAAATAAATTTGGGTCATCAAACAGATCCATGATGGGGTCTGCCATCTTGGTAAAGTAATGAAGGGTATTTGTTGAAGGTCTGGGGAGGGAAGGGGAGGGGGGGAAATAGTTCTCCCCTCCCCTTCCCTATTAAGAAAATAATGTACACAGTGGACAAAAACTATTCTTCAAGTGAAGAGACAAGAAACAAGTGCATGTCAGATTGTCCTGACCTTCATGGAGCAAGATAGTCAAGTCTTCAGAGGAAAAGATAGAACTCCTGTGATGGAATATAAATATAAACAAAAATTAGCAAAGTTGGTGATTTCAATGAAAAGTTCTAAGGTACCATCTTAATATCCATTTCCATTAAAATAATAAGAGGACAATATGAGGAACTTTGTAGATGGACACACGGTACAAAGAATACCCACATTTCTGTCTCAAAACTAAAAATTAAGAAAAAATAAACCCCTTTAGGCTCTTATATCTCCACACCTTGAAGTTCCTATCAAGAACATCCAGCTTGTTGGGTGTGGTGATACATACTTTGATCCCCGAACTAGGGAGGCAGAGGCAGAAGGGTCTCTATGAGTTCCAGGCCAGCTAGCCAGAGTTACACAGTGAGACTCTGTCTCCAAAAGCCAAAGAAACAAAAACAAACAAATAATACCCCAAAAAACATTAAGCTTGTTTCTGTCCATTTCTTTATACACTTAGCTTTTTAAGATAATGATAAGGAAATTTATATTCACTCACTGTTAAATTGCCACAACTCTAAAATGTAGCAAGAACATCTATAAAGGTATATTAAAGTTTCTGGATACATTGTTATAAATCTTTCATTCCAGATACTTCTACCTATGACTGGCAAAAGCAAGCCTCCTGTAACCAAGCTCATAACACAATGTGAACTGAGTCCAGTGTAGTTTCTCCACCAATATTCCAATAAGAAATCACATACAGCATTTTGTGATGTCTTCTTCAATGCCTTTCTTATATTTAAGATCAAAAACATTTGCCGGATGTGGTGGTGCATGCCTTTAACCCCAGCACTCAGGAGGCAGAGGCAGGTGGATCTCTTTGAGTTCAAGGCAAGCCTGGTCTACAAAGCGAGTTCTAGGACAGCCAGGACTATTACATAGAGAAACCTTGTCTCAAAAAACCAAAACAAAACAAAAAATTTTCTTTGTAAGTGACTTAGCATTTCATTTCTAACTTATATGCCCAACTTTTCCCTTCTACCATTACCTATACATACCCTACATTCCCACATGGCACAGCTCACTTGATGAGTCCTTGTGCCTATAATACTGTAGCATATACATGGAACATAGCTCCCTCCAGTCCTTTACCCCACTCCACACATCCCTTCCAGCAAAGATACTACCCAACCTAAGGCTCTTTAACCCAGCAATTTGTGATGACTTGATTGTCTATTTGCTTTAACTACCCACAGCATTATATCTTATTGAGGCATGCATGATTTTATTTTCTTATCCATTATCCTGTGAAGGCCCAAACCATTCCTTTGTGCAAGTTATAGAACCTACCAGCATCTCAGGATGCTTGTCTAATATGTCCGAGAAAATTGTCGTAAGTGCATAAAAGTTAACAATTATGGATCTTATTCAGGGTTTAATCTCCAGAACAATGTACTATGACCCAGCTCCTGAGAAATCCTTGATGGTGGGAATTGCCTTACTTCCCTGTAAGATACCTGCAGGACAGCACACACAGAAGCCATCCAATGAACAGTTAAAGATAATACTTGTTCACATTACTGGAATGAGCTATTCAGTCTTCACAGAAATCACAATGTATTCCTTGATGCTAACAAAGACAGTTCAAAAGCCTCCTATCCTGAAAAATGTCTCATAAATGATATGTTGATAAATCCCACATCTATGGCTTTAAGTTCATGAAAATGTTAGGATGAAACAAAGGAAATTAAACAACCACATAATGCAAGTACATGAAAAAGAGGAGAAAAGGAGAGACAGCTCAGCAGCTCAGAGCACTGACTTTTCCAGAGGACCAAGGTTCTCAGCAGCCACATGGAAGCTCACAATCATCCCTAACTCCAGCCCCAGGGTATCCAATGTCCTCTTCTGGCCTTTGTGGGCATGAGGCCTGCACATGGTACACAGACATACATGCACACAAAACACCCACACACAGAAAATAAATGAAATACACACACACACACACACACACACACACACACACACACACGAAAAAGATGTTTGTTCTTTTTCTGTTCATTGAGTGAGATGGCTCAATGGATGACGGTGCTTGCTACACAGGCCTAGTGACCTGAGTGCATTCAATCCCCAAACCCATGGAAAGGTAGAGGAAAAGAACTGATCCCACAAAGTTATGCTCTGACCTCCACACATCCACCATAGCATGCACATCCACATATACACATCCATAATAATAAACCTTATAAAACATTTTAAAAGAGTATATAATGTCATGGCAATCCTGGAAAGCCTTACTTGATAGCTATCTGAAGACATCAAGTAAGAAATCTGTCAGAAATATAATGTAGATCTGACAAAAAAAGACTTTCTCATAGGATGTTCAAGCTCCGTGTGCACGTGTGAGCATGGTCATGTGCATTGGGGGTGGGGGCTGAGGTGCTCTTGTTTTTTGTTTTTGAGATAAGGTCTCAGTATGTAACAGGGGTTATCCCAGAATTACCTCAAACTCCCAACCCTCCCAAGTGTTGGGATAACAGGTATGTGCTACCAGTGGGCTCGGCTTCTCGTCATCCTTAGAAAACAATATAATGTAGGTCAGGATCTCCATCTGGCTTCAATAACTGTATACTTTTCAAGTCTCAAGAACTATTCCAGCAGCTTATTCCAACTTCTAATATTTGCCCACAAATTACTCAAAATGGCAGTCAGCACAGTTAAGCATATTTTTTGATTTAATGAAAAATCTATCTATTCAATAAGTTTATGTATTTCCTTAAGTCTCATCAACTTTTTTTTAACTAGTTATGCCCCATTTTGCCATCTATGATCTTCCATCTTCTACTTACAGTCAGAAAAGTTATACTAAACATCTGTACCTAAATATCATACAAAAGCAACAGCAAGGACAGTGTGGTAGTTCATGCCTGTAGTCCCAGCATAAACACCGCTACAATGAACATTTATACTAACTACAAGTTTAAACTGACAATTTATAGATGTATATATACTTCATAATACCTTGTTATTTATTCATTCTAGTCCCAGTGCACTGAACAAGGAGTAACACTCAGGCAAAGATCTTTAAAAATATATTTATAAGACAGTTTTCCATATTGTCTAAACTGGCTCTGGGTTGGCAATCCTCTGCATCAGTCTCTGAAAGAGTAAGATTATAAGCATGTGTCACTCGGTCCAGAAATTTCTTTTTTCACGATGTAGTACTAAAATACTCAAAACCTAGAGCTTTGAGGATGCCAAGCAAGAACATCACCACAAAGTTAATTTTACCTTTTCTATTTTTTAAATTTAAATTTATATTTTGGGCCCAGCATGGTGGCATACTTTTAATTCCAGCACTTGAGGGGGATATTTGTAATTTCAAGGCCAGCCTGGTCTACATAGCAAATTCCATGACAGCCAAGGCTACATAGAGAGACTTGTCTCAAAAATATATATTTCTAGCCAAGTGGCGGTGGTGTGTGCCTTTAATCCCAGCACTCGGGAGGCAGAGGCAGGCGGATCTCTGTGAGTTCGAGGCCAGCCTGGTCTACAGAGCGAGATCCAGGATAGGCACCAAAACTACATGGAGAAACCCTGTCTCGGGAAAAAAAAAGATGTATGTGTGTGTGTGTGTGTGTGTGTATATATCTCTTTAAAATTTTTGTGTGTAAGTTTTGTTTACATGTATGCCATTGCGCCACATGCATGCCTGTGCTGCCTGCAGAGGTCAGAAAGGGGCATCAGGTCTTCTGGAACTGGAGTTACCAACAGTTGTGAGCCCCCATGTGGGAGCTGGGAAATAAACCCGGGTCCCCTGGAAGAGCTCTTACCCAGGCAGCCATCTCTGCAGCCCCTTAATTTACCTTTTATTTAGACAGTGTCTCACTAAGTTGCATAGTCTGGCCTTGAAATTATTCTGTAGACTGAGCAGGCTTTGCACTTGTGGTCTTCCTACACCAGCCTTCAAAGGACCTGTGTTTACAGGTCTGCACTACCAGACTAAACCAAAGATGTTACATTTTAATGAGAAACAGTAACTAAACTTTTTCCCCCTGAAAAAGTTCCCTACACGTGACTCAATTATTAATCTTTAAAAATCAGTGCATTATCTCTTGGTCCTTGCTTCCCAAATTTCTTTTTGGCCAAATACAGATGTATTGGTGTGGGCTGAAGCATGAGAGTTAAGACAAAAAGACACAGTCAGGCACACTAGAAAACCAGGTGTGGGCTTCCTTGAGATAGTTACTTTTTGTTTCTTTGTAGACAGGGTTTCTCTGTGCAGCCCTGGCTGACAGCAAACTCAGACATCTGTCTGCCTCTGCCTATCAGTGCTGGGTTTAAAGGTGTGAACCACCAGGTGTACCACCACGTCCAGTCTTACTTTAAAAAAAAAAAAAACAAAACAAAAAAAAAACACAGGGTCTTTGTAGCCCAGAGTGGCCACAAGTTTGCAACAATCCACCTGCCTCAGCTTCCTGAGTGCTCAGATTGTAGGCATGAGCTCTTACCTGGCTCTTTGACCACATTTCTGCTTTCTACTTGTCAGTCTGGGTTCAATAACTCAAAAGCCTTCCCAGATGTGGTGGCTCACACTGCAAACCAAGAATTTGAGAGGCTGAGGCAGAAGGACTGTTATGAGTTTGAGGACAGCCTGAACTACAGAGGGAGTATCAGGCCAGCCAAGGCTACATAGCAAGACTGTCTCAAAAATAACCCTGCCTCCATCGAACCCTTGCAACTGACTTGATCCCACAATATAGAGTATTATTACTTCTCAATCCCTAACCTGTAGTCAATTGCCCTTCTGTGAGGTTTTAACCCTAGCTCCAGATTCTCTGACTCCCAATTTAAACCTCCTGGATTTTTACAGGTTCAAACCTCCCCAACCTCTACCTTTCTTCATAGCTCCACTCCTTCACTGCCGTGGACCACCCTCCCTGCATCAACACACAGCTTAGTTTACCAGCTTAGACGTTTCATCAATTCTGTCTATAGCTCAAACCCTGGTAAAACAAATGGATAGATGGTCTGCAGGGTTTAAGGTAAAGCAACTATCTAGATAATAAAGTGATATCAGACTTTTGTCTTATTAAGAGTGAAAATGCAGTCTTGACCTACCACTGCCCCAAAGAGAAGCACATGCATGTACACTAAAGGAAAGTCAGGATTTAGTGGCTGTACTTAATCACTTTCCATAATCAAAATAAATATACAGACTCATGACACAAATCCTGGGGGTTGAAAGTGGAGAAGAAAAAAACAAAACAAAACAGAAGTGTAGTTGAAATTCAAGGCCACCTATCTACAAGCTCTAAATAAAACAGATACTGCCAGAAAAGTATCATCTGTTGTCTTCTCAGAGTCCCCTTCTTCCCAGAAGTCAATCCAAGTTGGTGTTCTACAGACTCACCACTTCCAACACAGTTCCTGTACTTCGGGGGTCTCAGTGCTCCAACTCTCCAATCCTCGTGTTTTGCCTCAACCTTGCCCATTTCTATTACTTGTGTGTCTTATTAAATAGATTTAATTCTACTGTATTCATCTACCCCAAAGTCTTCAGGACTGCAAACGGGTGGAAGGTATGTATGCTGAGAAAAGGCTTACGGCTTAGGACGGGCTGGGAAGTGTAGTTTTTAAATGTGCACCCGCATTACGGTTCTGTATTTGTAGTTTTACACTTCCTTTCTATTACTGTCAGTACAAGTGCCAGTGAAAAACAACGGGCCAGGGAGCTGATGTCAGTAGAAAGAAAACAGCATGAAAAAAGTTACTAGTATCTCTGGGCTGGGGTAAGAGTTCTCACATTACTCCCAAAGGGCATTTTTATCATAGTTTATCGTTTACATTGAAAGAGAAACACTACAATAGACATCGTTTCATCATCTAAAAGATGAAGCTATAAAACTGAACTACAGACATGGATTCTCCATTTATAGATTTTTCTATACTATACATCCTTAAAGGACAATGAACATATTGAGCAATACTGATCCTTTTTCTGTAGTATAGTTTTAGAGAGCACTGCTCATGCCCACCTAACCTCTATGCTCAAAGATTCAGAAAATAAACTTTTTTTTTGTTTTGTTTGAGACAGGGTTTCTCTCTGTTGTTTTGGTGCCTGTCCTGGAACTCACTCTGTAGACCAGGCTGACCTTGAACTCACAGAGATCCGCCTGGCTCTGCCTCCCAGGTGCTGGGATTAAAGGCATGCACCACTACCGCCCGGCGAAAATAAACTTTTACTTCAAAGTATAAGCCTTGTTGGAAATTGTATCATTTTCAGGAGGATGAGCTAGAGACAGGCATGAACTCCAGATATTAAGACACAGGATGGATAAGGGAAGTTTAATTTAAACAAGAAATACCTTGAAAATAAAATAATTATGAAAGTTAAAAAAGAAACAAAACAAAAAGTCCAATATAATTTATAGTAAGGGAGCACTAAGTAACTGTTATAGAAACATGTGTGAGACCAGAAAGTCTCAAACCTTAAAGATAAATGAGAAATAGACATCCAAAGTGAAAGAAATCACAAGCTGGGGGTCAGAGAATGACAAGGCTGGAAGGCCACAGAACACAAGAAATGAAGCTAGTGACTTGGAGCCACTCAGGCTTCCTGAAATAAATCGGGAGCCTAGGCCATATTCTCTGTCTTCACCATTCTGTCAAATGAGTGGCAACTCTGTTTCTGTTTTTTAATCACTGTAGGAAAAAAAAATACCCAAAATTTTAAGGGTGTAGACATTTGGGGGCAAATATGGCTGGTAACAGAGAGCACTTCGTTAAAAACAGGGAAAGCTCAATAGCCAACCATGAAACCTAAAAGCATGTATTTTTCAGAGGCCAAGAGGTTAACTATAGAAATTAATGTTACTCATACGGGGAAAGGGAAGGAAGTAGAATTGATGGAGGGGAAAACGCTACTGGAAGTGGGGGTAGGAAGGGGGGTCGGGTACATTACCTGCTCTTACTGCCGGGGTTGGTGCCAGTAAGGCCCATACGGCAGAGGCAGGCACAGGCACGGGCG
>CABHPQ010149192.1:0-42666 GCA_902168405.1 Peromyscus aztecus | reverse complement strand
GAAGAAGAAGAAGAAGAAGAAGAAGAAGAAGAAGAAGAAGAAGAAGAGGAAAGTCTAAGGTAAGTTATATAATGCTGTCATCATTAATATAAGGGGAATATGATTTTTGATGACTTTATTTCTTGTGTGGTAATTCCTACTTAATCTATTTTTCTTGAATATTTGCATTGACCCAGGAAATATTGAGAGGTTTTGTTCATTAGTAACTTTTGTAGTCACAAATAAAAGGGCATAAAATTTTGGCATTTAGAATAGGAAAAAAATGAGATAGTAGGAATGACAGTTCTGGAACTGTGATTTCTTTCCTGGAATTTGAGGAGAGAGAATGTCATATGACATTGCCCTGTGGGCTCCTTGTGTCGTCTATGCGGTTCTTTCAGAAGGTCTGATGGTGTGTGCAGACACACTAAGTTATACCAGGGAAGAGAAAGTCATTTTTCTGGGTCCTAAAGAGGAACTGACAAAATCAAAGTAAGTCCAATATCTTCATGAAGCATGCATCATCTGACAAGGAAGTTTCTGAATCCTGCCTACATCAGAGAGTGGCTGTGCTGTGATTAAACAGAGTAGGGTAAGAGGGGGGATGTGGTTCTGAACCCAAGACTTTTAGAATCACTGGGAGATGGGAGGCAGGGGCCTCAAAGCATCTATAAGCCCCTCGCTGTTGTCTCTGCTTTTCAGATGACACATTTCCCAAGAAGAGGGAGAGCGTCTCAGGCCACCTGTCAGTGCTTGGTCGAGCAGAGGCTCTCCTGGTGTCTCCTTCTTAGTTTCATCCGATTCCTAGTTTCTCTAAGGCATTATGCTTTTAAAGCCACCGCCAATTTTCATAAGAACTAAAGTTGCAGCTGATGTTCACCTGTTCCATGAAGTCATCCCAAGTAACTTCCTGTTGATTACAAAATGTCAAACCGAGGGCCTAGAAATGGGCTCCCAGCTACACACACACACACACACACACACACACACACACACACACACACACTTCAAATAGGTTTACCTTACTGTGATAAATGAATTGATAAGAAAACTATCATTTATTGGTGGCATAAGACCTTTGATCTCCATTAATTACCATTACCATTGATCATTAATATTGATCACAATTTAATAAATAAATACATACAAATTTAACACCCTTTACACTTCAATTTCCATAACAGGTATTCTGTTAAAAGTTACCACATATTATCTCATCATATTTTAAGCATTTTATGCCCATTTACTTGGAAATGTCTCCTAGAAACAAAGGAATATGAGAGAACAAGATGTTACAAATTTAAGGTGTTGGGATAATACACTGTTTAAAGATTTTGAGTTATGGAATTAGTTGACACAAGCTTGATGCTGGCCCTATCTCTCATTTACCTACCGTGACCTCTCAGAACACTGAACAATTGTTTTGATCTCTTCACCTGGATATTACCGATTTGAAAAATATGAAATATATATTTATATTAGCTAATGGATTAATTTTAGATAACATTAGTGTATTGATATTATTTATGTTATTTTGCTATGTGAAAATTTATATCTTTATTGTTTGATGAAATATTATAAATTTGTGGATATATGTTCCAAATTAATTTTTGTCATAGACAATTGATTCATGAACTGGAGGCTAAACTGGCCAAAGATATTTACTGAACTGTGTAGTTTGTGTGCTACTTTGTGGCTGACCACATGAGGGCAGCATAGTATCTCTTAAGACAGCATCCTGCAGCAAGGGTAAAAATCTGGTATTAAGGCCATGTGAAAATCATGAATATAAAATGAAAGCTAGAAGACTGGCTAATGGTCTTTTTATCCAAACTTTCACTTCCCAACAGAAGAAATTGAGGTCCAAGGAGACTAATTAACAAGTCCCCTCACACAATTGATGTCTTTGAAGGTAGAGTGAAGAACCATTTGACATCAAGAATGGTAATAATAATTACATTAACCAAGCACCTAGGTATTTTAAGAGCCTTCGTATTATACACTGATATTATGTGTGAAAACATTTTGGATGAAATTTAATATTTCTAATAAGGAATTAGCCTCAGAAATTTTCCTTTCTGGAGAACTAGACAAATAAAACGATAGAATAACATTTCCTAAAGACTTGAGGATAAACTTGAAGGCAGAAAAGTGAAGCCTGTACTTCTCAGGGTCTTCATTAGTATTTCCTTCACAGCCATGCTGTGAAGTTCTTTCAAAATGACAGCACTGTCTCCGAGAAGCAGGGGAACGCTAGGGAACAGGGCAGAGCAGTTCTGCCTAGATATTTCTCGTTTTATTTCTTCACACCCACAGTTTCGTTACATAACACGCAGATACATGCACATTCAGGCAGAACTGTGAGAGGCCAGCTCCCACCAGTGGCATGGTGGCTGGAATACCACGGGGGAGGGGGTCTTAAGTCTTTCTCAGAAACCCCCTCTTTCCAAACTTCCCAGGAAAACTAAAGATTGACCAGAAAATGTAGCAAAATAGAAAATACTTCCTGTACAGCTGAACCCCACCCACCCCTCTGCCTCTTGCAGGTTGTTACCTGTCTTCCCAGTTCTTTTCTTTTCACTAACAGACTTGTAAAACGGACCCTGTGGTAGGTAGTTTAGGCACAACCTGAATAGGACTAGGGAGGAAACAGTTATTTGACTGAACTTGATAACAGATGTTTTTGTAAGGTTTTTCCTGGAGATGTTTGCAATGATAGAATGAATAAAGACACTTGCTTTCCATAATTTGGGGAACTGGTATTAGTCAGCGTTCAGTCTGAATAATAATAGTAATCCCTTGGACATCAGACATTGGAGAACTGCACATGGCTGCCTTTAACATTGGACACTGGCTTTTTCTTGCGACCAGACACAAATGGACACTTTATCTTTTCCCAGATGCACATTTTCAGGTCTTCGGACCAGAATTTCCCATCAGCTTTCCTGGTCCTCAGACCTTTGGAACTGGGACTATTATTGATCTTTGAACTTCCTGCTTGCTGATTCACCCTGTAGACCCTGGGACTTGCCATCATCTTTAACTGTATGAAACAATCTCTTTAATAAGTCTCTCTCTGTTTGTATGTACATTGTTGGCTGTCTTTCTCTGAAGTGCTCTAGTAATGGAAAATCATATTGTCTTTAATACATTTTCAGTTAAAAGCAGAGACTAATTTTTACAGTAATTTATAAGTTGATACCACGTATTAATTCAATGAATAATGCATTACATAAGAAATTTGATCTTATGTGGACACTGACTTGAGTCCTCAGAGTTCTTACTGTGCTTAGTACTTAGTAGGCATTTAACAGGTATGTGCTGAATGCATGAACACACAGATTTTTATCAATTTTATCGTTTCTATCAGAGCATGAGGGTTTTTTCCCCCTTCCCTTCATGTAGAAGAACATGAAAGTTATTAGCTTACTGCAAAGAAAGTGCTTAGCATTTTGTTGCTAGGATACTACTTGGTTCAGCTCTAAAGCTATGCATTTGTAATTTTCTATGAAAGAACAATGTGAGCCTAGGAAGCCTTGAGTGAATATGTAAAAGCAAATGGAGTCTTGAGTGGAATGGTTGGACATGGGCATGGCAATGTCAAGGACAAATACCTTAGACCCTTAAAAAATGATAAAGCCTTCCCCCTAAGGGTGAAGCTCAGAAATGGCAAAGCCTTACTCTAGTCTGAGTGCAAATAATGCAATGGGTGCAAAAATGAGCATCTGCAACTTCCTCCTCCTGGATGGTTACAGCCTGAGGCTGCTCATAGAGACACATCCTACCCGGACTGGATAGCTCCACCCCACTGTGCTGTATGTAATAAATGACCTGAGTTTCCGAGGTTCTCCATGACTGGTGTCATTCTTGTAGTGGACACATTTCTTCTGACCTCAGATTTTCTATGCCCATGTCTGTCATTTTTTTAAGCATCTCTCTTGTTTTCATCCCCTACCTCTATCATAGTCCATAGTCAGGTCAAGGTGCCAAGCCACACAGAATGCAGAAGGACATAGCAGATTCCAAGTATGATTAGCCTACAATGAGGATTCTTAATATAAGTTCTAGTTTTAGTCAGTATGTTAACTCAGGGTTTTTATTTAATTCACTCTACTGACATATATAAGTACCTTGAAAGTCCAGTTTTTTGTATGGCTACTTAAGCAAAGAAAACCCACAAGACTGACTTATATTCCAAATTTGTATGAATAGCAGAAAGGAAGTATTTTTTACTCTTCTAAGGAGAACTGGCTATTTTGGGTGGCCTGCATACACTACTGCTGTACACCATGATCAACTTTTTCAAAATTTCTCGGTGACCTACTCCTGCCCACTGAAGTGAGTCTTCTGGGAACTGTGTTCTCCCTTCCTCATTTGGCATTAATACTTGGTCTTTTCTTTTCTGTGAGTTTTGAAGGACATATGACCATTCACTAAGGAGGTCCAGTCTCTTCCACGATGCCACATTGTCGGCTCATTTCAGTCTTTTGATTTGTTTTTAGTGTCTTCCCTGACCTTCTTCTCTTAAGCAACACACACACTAGGAGTCTTTTTCTTCATAAAGCATTACATCAAAACTATATTTTCTTTTTCATCTGTTTGGCTCACTTATCTGTATTCCTACCATATAACATGTGGAAATTCATTACAACATAAGCTTGTCAGTACTGTTGGCTGTTATATTTTGTGGCATGTCCAATGCCTTATCCATAGCAAAGGATCAATAAATATCCTTAGAAATGAGTTAGAAAAAATGTAAATTCATTTCATGAGAATTGGAGTCATATTTTGACCTAAATCTCTTGTTTAGGACAAAATTTTAAAGTAAAAATTTTGGATATTGTTTTTTAAATGTCTCCTATTAGAAACATTGTTTAAATTTGTATAGAATTTCTAAACTTTAAAACTGTGCATAATATTGTGATTAATTTGAGCATTAATGTTTGTATGTTTTAAATTAAAAATAATAATTATGGGAAAATTTTGCTAGTGTTTAGTATCAACTGACCCGGGTTCTACAAAACTTAAAAGATCAAAGCTTATTCTTGCTATTGCTTGAATGATGTTATGAAGAGATCAAAAGCAGGGCATGTATTATGTGTCCAGAACCTATAAATCTTAATGACAGAGGTCAGGATGAAAGCATGAACTGTCTTACCCTACTGTACTTCATGAGCTTGTTGCTACTTAGTGCTGTTTTTTGTTTGATTGTTTCAAAAAATGCAGAATATTAAAAGTAATTAGGTTTCAAGTCTATTAAATAGTTTAAATTCATTGCATAGCTACATTGATTTGTAATTTCTATATCTGAGGAATAATTGCTATTCTCCTTAAGAAGCTGAATCATTTAATGATGGGAAACACAAACTCACAGTTTTCAAGCTTGCCAGGCTCCAGTGATGAACCGTGGGTCTAATCAATGGTGGGTGCTTGAATGCTTGAAGTAACTAGCTCTGGTTGAATAAATAACAATAAAGATTTGATGAGATTGAATATGCAGAGCAGAGACCAGAGCCAAATCAAAAAGAAAATGTTGTTTGGCAAATCATTACCAAAACACTAAGGCAAGTAAAAGTGAAGATTGTGTGGTGTACTTCACATGGTGAGGTGTCTGCAGCAACACTGGAGGAAAGGACAGGACAGAGACGCAGCTCTACCAGGGCTGACCACAAATGATGTTCAGACCTTGTGTTAGTACCACAGCACCAGACACCGGGCTTAATTATCTGTCTTTTACTTGCGTGATTGCCTCAGTACTTGGAATTAGTCTTTACTTCTCTCCCTTACCTCCATAAATCTCCATGGATGACATTCGGTGACCTCACTGATTTGAGGCATGTTGTTTCCTGTTTGACATCCAGATGATGCATTCTTCTGCTGATGAAACAGAAAGTAGAAATGATCAAGTATGTGTTCTCGAATGGCATATGGAATAAAATCAGGTTATCTTCTTGGGACCTGCACCCTTTGTCATGAGAAAAGCTTGTCTTAAGGAGCTTCCTTCAGCCTGGACACTGAGATGAAGACCCGAAGCAGCTCAGTCTAGTGCAGGAAAGCCTAGGTAAGTGCTGAGGGCATCAGCTAATTCACATTTCACTACCAACTGAAGCATGGACAAATGATTATTCCTATAGTCCACTGAAATTTAGCAGGTGTGTGCATTACCTAGTATTACCATAAGCAAAAACCCAATTAACTCACACACTGATAAAACACTGTTTAAAACATAGCAAATTTATTAAGGAGAAAAAAATTAACAGAAAAATACTTGCCAGGATTGAAGGTAACATCAAATACGTTTGAACCAAAATAATATCATCAACCTGGAGTACAGCTCAGTTTTAAAGCTTATCTCTAACACATTTAGAGCCCTGAGTTTGATTTCCATCATGAAAAGGATAAGAAGATTTACCTATGTCAATATCTAAGAACAACTAGTTGGACATGAGCCACTCTGGCCTTTGAGGTGTTGTATCATTTCCTCGAGCCAGAAAGTGCTTCTGGTGTAAGATTCTACAAAGAGACAGTCGTGCTTGCCCAGTGGATCTTGCCTGTAAGCCTGTGGAAGACCTTAACTAAACTATGTGTCGTTTTTTACAGTTACATATGCAATTGTTGGTTCTTCTAATGTGGGAGGCCTACATTGCAATAGAATAATCTTGTATTACTTTGCATTTAGCTCTTCATTATTATACAGTGCCCATTCCAAACAAGGGACTATTTGTGACAACATCTTCATCTCCAAAGCATGTGTGTTGCAGATCAAAGCTCTGTCTGCCAATTTGACTGTTTTTAAAACGTTCCCAGTGCATTTGAGAGTATTGATGCTTTTCTTTGGATTTTCTTCCTCAGTTTTCAGCACTATGAAGAGAATGTTGCTCTCTTTAAAGTTACTGGCAGGCACATTCTAGAAATGTTTTTGAAGAGTGAGTATTCAGTAATTGTTGCTAATTGCCTCTGCTCTCCACTTCACATTGCTACTACAGACCTGGCAAAAGACTCTTTGTTCCAATGAATCCTATCTTTGTTTTCAGATACTAATCATTCTTTTGGAAGGAATGAACATTGCTGTCTAAAGCAAGCAGCAAATATGCATTGCACATGGATGGAAAGTTCTCATTGGTATATGCATCACACACACACACACACACACACACACACACACACACACACACACTCCCACACCGAGATTTGAATTAAAGGCCAATTATTTCTCTCTTTTAAATATTTGGAAAATCCAATTTCTGAAACATTTTCATTTGATTAGCCCAAAATATATATAATCATGATCACATTAATAACTCTTATTTTTATCACATCACTTTACTAGCAAAAGCAAAAATGTTAGTAACGTTGAAAATAAATAAGTTAAATAAAAATAAGCATATTTCAAAGATAATTTGGGATATAAATACTTTGAAAGTCTGACCTTTGACGTAATGGATTTGAGACTGAGTTAAATCACGCTATATTCAGTATCACCAAGCTTATAGGTTGATAGCAGTAGATGTTTAAAAAATAACTTATATGATGGATGAGATATAATTGCTTAATAGATTCACCTTCAACTCCACTGTGACATTTCTTACACATTAAAGATAATTGTATATTCAAATATCAAGTTAGGGACCCCCCCCTACTTACAAAATCTAAGTGAAGTTGATGTATCATTTTCTACAAGGAACACAAAAAGAGAATATCTATTGTCATAGTGATTTGAGATATTGCTAACTGATATTTATATTCTTTGTTTATCAAAATTCCATAGCACATACCAACAAAATAGTAAAAAAAATGACAGATTTATAGAGATTGGATTTTTTTTCTATTTTCTATCTTTAACAGGGACAGTACAATCACACTATCAGCCTTTTGTTTCTATTAAATTGAAGCATTAAGTAATGCTAATATGACAATGTATCTATCAAAAATATCACTATAAATAGCAATGGCTCCTTTCTTCTGTCAGTGACTTTGGAGGTGATGAACTCTGGGATATCTCATGGAACAAGGTGGTAGTTCTGATTCTTAGTTTACTGGTGATTGAACGTTTCCAAAGGAAACAGACAGGTACAGAGAAACCGTATTTAAATCATTCACAGAGACAGGGAGGTCTTATCACCAAGAGGGCAGAAGGAGTGATTGTATAACATGCTTCTGCATGATACTTTACATCTACACACAATTCCCATGCTCTCCAGACTCTTCATGGAGGGCATATGTGTCCGTCATGGTTCTTTTCAAAGTGGAGGTGGGGGCAAGTTGCCTCAAAGGCTTTTAAGGTTATGGGATCTGATGGAGACTATGAAGTCTTTCGCTGTCTACATGCCAGGGAAGAGCTTAGTCATCAGGGAGAGCTAGCTAGTCCCAGTCAGGCTAAGCACTAATGGGTGTGCAACAACCAATGGCAGATTCAGCCTAGAGACAGTGTTGGTCAGTGCACAGCTAAGATGGACTGGACCTCAGACAACCTAAGACCTGTTAGATGATCCTTCCTCAGATTCCCACAAGTGACTTTGAGCTTACACAGCAAGCGCTGTACAGAGAGGACCAGAAAGGAAAGCTGACAGCAGGAAGAGAACATCACACTCTCCTTAATCCCTCTGTGTGAGCTTGTGGAGAGAGCCAGCTCCGTTACTAAGTCGGATGGGACTTACAGTGTGGAAGGTAAAACTACATACAGACAAGTATCTGTGCTTTTGATATTTATTCAGCTCCGTTGTTTAATAGGCTTTTTGCTCTCCTTCTTCATACTACAATGTTATAATCAAACATGGATGAGGGTTTTCCCTTTAACTGTATGTAGAGTAGGTGTCTGTATCCATGTCTGAGAACTAACATTAGCATCTCAAGCCACAGTCTAAAAAGCACCATGAATCACTGTGGCCAGACATCCTCTGAACTAGACCCATGAAAATAACAGCCCTGTGCCTGGGGACTGTCTGAGGAATGGTGGGAGGGGAGGAGGAAGGAATTCTTAGCCTCCAGGGAAGGCAGTGTGCTTGGTGAGCTGAGTCATCCCAGCCCTGGTAGAGACTATAGCACTAAGACCTTCAGTTTACTGACAGCAGGCTGGATAAATACAGAGAGAATAAAGATAGGTTGTCTATAAAAACTGAGTGAAAAGGGAAGCCTGTCATCCAGGGCCACATTTGAATTCCTGTTCACCAACACTGCTGCCTGCCTGACTCCTGCTTTCTACACAAGGCAGAAGGAGGGAGGCCAGGGAAGAGGAGGAATTGGCAACTATCCTGGCCATATGGGCATAAGGAGAATGAACAACTTTCCCTAGCACAGTGGTAACCTCCAAAGGGAACTTTATCCTACCAGAGGACCCCAGGGCAAGATCTCAGGTGGACTACCAATGGCTAGAGTTGTGGAGGACTAGAGGGTTCCCAGGGAGCCATGCATTGGTATCATTACAGAGAATTGTGAGGAGAGTCTGTGCTCAAGGTCAGGATCAGCAGCAATGTCACTTCTTAGCAAGCCTGCCTCAGATGGTGGAGAAGTGATCCTTTTGTAGGAGAACAATGACTTTCTGTTGCACAAAGACATCTGTCCCCAACCCTGCCTGTCTGTTGGTCACTGTCAGGGAAGGGCATAAGGTTTAGTAATGTGAAGGGGGCAGTGACTGAGGGCCTGTGCCTTTCATTAGATCACTTTAGGAGTGTATTAAGCACTGGCGGGAAGGACGGACTGAATTAGATATGAGACTGCAATTTTAACTTGCACTGGATTGAATTTTAATAACAATAAATATTCATATATTATGAAATCTTGAAAGATGACATCCAGTGGTTGGAGAAGAGCAGCAGGCAAAGGAATGTGTCTGAAAATACTTACCAGGAAAAATATAAAGTCATTTTATTTTTGTAGCAGCATTAAACAGCTTATAATGCCAGTAATAAGCTTGATCAAAGCAAATACAGACGCATTTGTAAGGAACGTATAAAGAAAACTTGCATTTACTAATAGGTACATCTTAATAGGTAATTTGTCTGGGCTCTAGAAAGAGCCACACTTAACTCTTTTAATGAATAGGGCATTCTCCTCCTTGTTTACACAGCATGCTGCAGCCAAAGGATGTTAAATAATTTGCCCAGAGATGAACAGCTAATAAGTGATGGATGTGGGAAAAAATTTAAGTAAATATGATGTCCAAGCCAGTTCTTATCCTACTGGGACTCCACTGCCACCAGCTGAGGTGGCCAGTATGACATGCTTCACACTGAGTGTTTGCTTTGTTTACTTGACACAGCTGATATGAAGGCGTCCATTCAGTAGGGTGCTTCTAAACAGACCTGTCAAATGTCGGTGATGATTCTTTGTCAGTTCCAATCCTGATTCCTCAGTTTAAAAACCAGAAAGATGGTGCCGTCTTGGCTTCCCTGTGGTTTTCCTTTGTTTGGGTGATGTGCTTGGGTGCCATGGAGACTGTCTGCAGACAGATGCTAGTACACCACTACAAACATTGCTTGTTCTTGCTATGCCCAAGATGAAGAGTTGTGTTAGCATCGTGTGGCACCCTGCCATCTGGACCTACTGAGGCCTTCTTTCTTGACACATGTTCACTGAGTGACTCACTTCCTCTTTGTGAGCTTCTGTTCAGACTTTCCAGAGCCTCTGTCCACTTCCACTTGGAGTGTAAGTGACAAAGAGAAGGAAGAAGCAGAATTCAGGGTCAGACAGATAAAACAACCTTCAAAATTTTTTAATCCTGTAGATACTTGCAGAATGTTGAAGGCAAGCATGGACTGGAGCTTTACTAAGATTTTCTTATTAGTATTTCAGGATCCAAAAACACAGATTACTTTTTCTGGTACTTACATATACCCATAGACTCTTAAACTGTGAGATTTTTGTGAGTTTTGAGAATTCATTCTTGATCTGTGCTCAGTATTTGGTTAAATCTTCCCTGTCTATTCCTGATTGCCTTGGGACTGCTTAAAACTATTTATTTTATCATTAAGCTATGGCACACTTATGCTTGATATATTTTGTCTATTCAACACCTTAATATTTACCAGTAAGGCACATATTTTCTTTCATTGATGCTGCAGCTATTCCATAGATTAATATATGAGGACTTTTTTTTGAGTCCTAATACTTGTTTATAATTTTTTATTTATATAATACTTTTGTACTTATTTAGAACTTCTTTTTTATTTCCTATATGTAATGATTTAAATGACTTAGGACCCGGGTAGTGGTTCATCCATATAATTCCAGCATAAAGGAGGCTGAGGCAAGAAGATTGTCATTGCTGTTAGAATGTGGATAGCCTGGGTTTCAGGCTAGCTTAGGCTATAGACTGAGGCCTTTCTAAAAGACAACAAATGAGCAAACAGATAATATAAAATAAATTGGGCTTGATTCACCCCACTACACAGTTGGTCTGAAGGCATAGGCCAACCATGAATCTGTTATCCATACATTCTTAGCTGAGGAGGAAAAAGTAACAGAACAGAAGGAAGATCTACACAGACCATTAATAATGTCATAGAAAGTGAGAGGCTTGGTTCAAGTACATTTTTGTTCCTGAGACCCATTAGAAAGGGAAAAATATAAATAGAATATCTAACTCCACCTGAAAATTTAAAGCACAGCTTTTCAAAGTGTATTTCTAGAATATCATAGGGGTCTTAGATGGGCTCATGTTTGGCTAACTGGAGACTAAGTTGATGTGTGGGCTTATTGAGTAAAAAGTATAATTGGATAACTTCATGTTATCCATCTCTGTTGAGGTTTGGAGGTGATACTTCTTGCAGTAAGCACCCATCCTTTCATTGACAAAGATGGTTATGTACTGATGAATTTATTAGAGGCCATCCAAAGAGGTAGCTCAAAATATTTAGCTGTCAGGCACTGTATGAATGGCCAGATCTAACAAAGGAAAGGTAAATCATGGTTGCCAATGAACAGTATATATGCTAATAACATGTATAAAAGTTGAACCGGACAAACTTTGCAAGGTTTGTCTTTACATTTCAGCACAGGTGGCCAGCACTTTGATGTGAATTTAAAAAAAAAAGTGAAAAGATCATACTCAGATTATCTTGACTGATAACTGCTGTTGGGGTTAAGCGGCCATTGGTACGCTTTCTGACTTAGTTCGTGAAGAAGAGGGATGGTCAGAGGTCTAGATGCAATGGCTGTCATTGGTTCAGTTCCTCTGAGATCATGGGTTGGTCATAGCAGAGAGCTGGTTGTATGAAAGTTGTGTAAGCACACGTATTCTACCTTCACATCACCAGTTAAGTGGCCCTGTGAGCAGGCTGATTGCCATATGTTTGCTCTTTAGAGGCAGAAGGACAGATGCAGTTCCCTGGGTTCACTTTTTAAAATGATGATATCTTTCAGTTTCTTTAGTATTCCTCTGGGCCTTCCCTCCAAAGCAATATATCCATCGTACTGAATGGTTATTTGAAAAGCTCAGTGGTTAAAAACTCTTTGAACTGTACTTTTCTCTTTAGCTGAATGAGAACATGTGAAAGTCCATCTCCCATTTTCTTTCATTGACACTAACTCAGTTTGACAACCCATACTCAGGAGAACTGTATATCACCATGTGAACTAGTGTTGGCCAGCGGTTTAAATGCTCTCCCAGCCCTGAATGTAGATGACAATTTCTAACTTATATTTTGTTTGCAGTCTGCTATGCTAGGCAAACTCACATATAAATTGACTGTCCTTGTCCTGTATGGAATCCGTATTTGTTTATCAGATAAATAGCCTATTTTTTGCATTTGTTACATTGAAAAGTACTCCAAATAATCTTCTTTTCACTTTAATATTCTTTCATTTGTAAATTCATGGCATGCCAGATGTCCACTATGACCACGAAAATCAGATACTTATTCATAAACATAAATTATGCACATAAATATAGGTACAATCTTAGTTGTGCAATAGAAGGCACATTTGAGACTTGTCTTATATCAGTCTCAATGGATGACATGATTTTTTTTTTAAGATTTGCATTGATGCTTTTCAAAACTGTTCCAAAATTAAATCTATCATTATAAAATACTACTTATACCATGAATATAAACCTTAGAATTTTGATTATTCTTGGGTTATATAATTTGAAGTGCTGAAGGAAATGTCATTTGGACATTTGACATCTGGTGTCTTCCTTCCCAGTTCAAACAAAGCTCTGTCCCCTAACCAAATCCTTTTTGATCTTTCCATGCCTTAGCACCTGGCATTTGGAAGAACATTGAGTGGTCTGATTTACTAAAGCAATGAGGGTTTCTCTTTAAAAGTAGCTTATGGTTTGATTGTTCCTAAGAAAAGCTATTAAATTCATTAAAAAAAATATGTCTTTGTGACCTAATATAGAAGAGGATTTGAAGATGCATTGTTCCCATATTGATGGACTTATTTTCCTGCATCACATGGCCAGGTGCACAATCCAACAAGTGTGGTTCTCTGGAGATAGAAGAAACAGTGTGGGAGAGCTCAGGAAAGAGGTCTCTCACAGGACTCTTCCAATCTAAGAGAATGTGACACATCTCAAGATAGTTAAGAATCTGATATGCACAAATGTGGTGGAGGTAGGAAGTGGGCAAGATGCCACCAACATTCCAACTGTTTCGCTTTTCTCTTAGAATCAAATTCAAACTTGTTCCTTTACCACATCAGTGATTTTCCTGTTTGGCCAAATGTCAGAGTCTAATGCCTGCCTTTCAAAATCAGATATGGAAGCTTCACCCCCAGGCGCTCTTTGGCTTATTTATTCAAATGTGATCCCCATGCAGCTACAGAGTTTCATGGTGAGAGCTGTTTTCTACCTCATTCTCCTGTGTTCATCTAGCTTCTTCCACTTGCCTACTGCCCTACTCCTGCCTCGGTGACTTTGGTCTTCCCAAGGGGCTAATTTTGTAGCATCCATTCTTGGGTACTTTTTTTTTTAGATGGATCCAGGGGTTGGTATTGACAGAATACTTCCAGAGGCCCAGGCACTGTGACCAATGATAACTTAGCTAATGCTCTCTGAAAAGCTATGGGTGGTCCTCATTTTACAGAAAGAACCCAAGGCATAAAGTATCAATAAAGTGTACACACATATGGCAGGGCTAGAATTTGAGATGATGTAGTTGGTCCTCAGTGCCACGAAGCCCAACATTGCCACTATCTCTCTTGTCTTTTCTTTCACATCGCTTATGCCTTTATCCAGTGTCATCTCTTCAGATGAGCCAATCTCTCAAAACTTGGTCCCATTCCTCTCTTGTCTCCTCTGAAATCATCATGTTCACTCATATGCTTGAGCAGATATGTTGATTTCTTCTACAGTCTAAGGAAATCTATTTAATTGTCACTGTGTTTCTAGTACTATAATACACCAGAAAGCTTCAGCAAACATCCATTAAAGGAAAAATAAAACCACATTCCTTGTGTGATAAATATTCAAGGTGTGATGAGACTGTTTGGAGGCATTGTTCTTTTCTGATGCAAGTCTACTGTCAAGACTTCATGGTTTGAAATGTTGAAGGGAGGGCATGGATGTTAAGGAATATTTTGTTTTATACATCTAGTATTTCATCAATCCATGCAGCAGACACCATTGGTTATTAAGCCATATCTGCCATACTTTATTTATTTATTTATTTATTTATTCATTCATTCATTCATTCATTTATTTATTTATTTATTGGTTGCAGAGTATTTACTGTCCTGATTTCCCTTCTCTGAGATGCTTCAGGGCAGTCTGGCTGCATATGAAGCATCGCAGAGGTTCTGAGCCATTGACCTAAGGATTGATAACGTCTGTGTGTTAGAGCTCAGGCATGGTTGAAGCCATTGGGGGCCTATGGCAAAGCTCTTGGTCTGTGAGATGAAAACAAGGGGATGAGTTCCTCTGCCCTTTGACTCACAGGAAGACACATTGTGTCCTTAGTCACACAAGTAGGGAACTGTCATCTCTGTAATTCTGTCTTGAGACAGGATCTTGAATGGCCTAAGGCATAAGAATATAGCTTTAGAGTCAATAGGCTGGTGTTCATTTTCGAATTTGCACTCAACACTTGCCAGAATCATGAACCTGTGATCATTCTAAAATCTCTTGTTTCCATGATTTTCCAACCGGATAATAATAATGTGTATTTGAAAACTGCTAGAAATACGATGCTTTAATATTTACCTCAAAGTCCCTCATCTGTAAGAATTAAATAGCAAGTCTTGCTCTTAATGTGTTAGAGGTTTACATATACTAAAGCACATTTGAAGCTCTTAGATAAGACTGGCCCACTGCTAGTGTTAGCCAGAAATCAAACGTACTAGGAAGGCAGACTAAGACTGCATGGGGGCATCAGGACTTGATTGAACCTGGAGCCACATTGGTTTAGTAAGTGTTTTTTGCATTGTTGCCTTCAATGAATGATACCACTATATTCACAATTTCCTATGTCCTCTAGCAAAAGCCTCTGTGGCTGACTTTGTGAAGTGTACAAATGACGGAACTGATGTGCACTGTATCCGAGATCCTGGGCTCATGGGCTTCTTTCTGTAATAAAATTCTGATTAGAGCATGCCTAACAAGAAGGGAGAAACACTGGGCACTGTGCTGTCTCCAGGGTGTGCAGGCCTATTTGACTTCAATCCTTAACATGTACATTTTCTCAAATTTCATGGTCATTATAGTTATAACAAGTATTGGATCTAATTCTGCTGGTGGGCATGCCTCAATACCCTAAAATCTTGCATGACTCAAAAATATCTTCATCACAGACTAAGGCAAGGGTGTTTTATTTTCTTCCAAATCTAGCTCCCATGATTAAAATTCTAAAATCCAGAACATGCAGTGCTTAATTACCCAACAGCCACTGAATCTCATTCGAGCAAAACCCGTTTGATCGATGGGTCCAGCTGTGAGTATTGTGCAGCTTGGATTTTCTGATGGCTTTAAAATGTTGGCTACACAGCTGTCATCTGGAACTTTATAATGCACTAGCATTAAAATGCCACAGCTATTTTACAGTCCTGTCGGTATCCATGAGAGAGATAAGCATTCTTCAGGAGAACCTCGCTATGCAATTTGTTACATATCTGAGTGATGCGCTAATCAGCACTAACGTTTCTTTGTTTCTCTTAAATTCCCATATTATTGTAATTGAGCAGCTTTGAATGGGGTTATCCCAGGATAATTCTTCCCCCTAAGTGAAGGGTTATTTAAATGTCGAGATCTCCTTCTGCTTCTGCCTACACAATGTTGTTTATGATGGCTGAGACCATGGAATGCGCTTCCTGCTTTGTTCATGTCCTTAAAACTTGCAGTTTATTAGAGAGAAACAAGAGAGGAAAATGGGCTCAGAATTTTTCTCGCCAAGACTGTCAGAGTGGATGGGGAAGACAAAAGACATTCCGCCAGCAGGAAAACCCACTTCTCTTTAAGCAAGACTGTACAGAGAGACTGAGGTAGCACCTGCCATGGAATGCACTTGCCAGTTCATTCACAGATGTATTGAGGTGGAATGGGATAATAATGCCTATAGTAACATAAGCAAGAAAGGAACTGGGAATGCAAATAGCCAGGAAATGAAAGACAATGCTTTCATGCACTGTGACTTTGAATGACGTTTATAACCTTTTCATGAAGCAAGGACATGCCCATTCCCCAAGTCTGCACAACAAAAGCATTCTAAATGTAAGTAGTTTATCTTGATGCCCAATCTTGAGTAAATAGATCACTTATTTGTATTCAAGGTCATCTTTTCTTTAAAGTATCTGCTTTACCTCTTAAGAATGTGAACAAATTTGATTCATGCTATTTTTCATGGAATTTATAAACTGTAGTCACACACACACACACACACACACACACACACACAGAGAGAGAGAGAGAGAGAGAGAGAGAGAGAGAGAGAGAGAGAGAGAGAGAGAAAGAGAGAGTCTCGTTTCTTTTTCATTTTTTTTAAAGGGATATTTCTAGTTAACCTCAAAAGGATTCTCAGTAAATGCTTGTTGTGGTTTTAAGTAAAATTGAGGAAGAGAGTTAATTGGTGTGTGGAAGGTTTGCTAATGTGTTTATTACAGCATGCATTAAGACATTGCTAGTAGACTATTCCGCATGAAGTAAAAAAAATCCTCTGCAGCTGTCAACCTTACTTATCCACATAAAATATTTTGACCTATGTTTGCTTTTAGCTGAATTGAATTTTTCAAGTTAAATTTTCTTCTGACTGACTGTTTCCACCTCTCACATTTAGCATTAACCATTAATGTTCTCCATTCCTTCACTTCAAAGAACAAAACTCCCTTCCGGTGCTTTTCAGCTCTAAAGACCAAAGGTTTAAGTTTGGTTCTGTTCACTACTGGTCATTACCTAGGAATCAGTCCTGCTGTAGTGCAACTCATGCTGCTTTTCTGAGATCTCTGAGCAAGATAATGGATGGACAGCCATGACTGTAAGAAAGGACACCAAAGGTCCTGTGAGGAAGTTCACCAGGAATCTCAACATTTGGGATCATAGTGATAGTGAGGAGAGTGAGGATGTGCACTTTCAAAACCATTATTTTCTTCATTTTTATTTCACACACAGAAAAAGAAAATATCAAAATTTATAAATGTCTTTTGTCCATATTTAGAATATGCACACCATCCCAGCAACCTGATACATGGGATACTGAGGCAGGATGATGGAATGACTTTGGGTTCTGCATGGAATACAGAGTGAAACTCTGTCTCAAAAAATAAGGGGGAGGGGAGAAAGTTGGGGGGGAGCAGAGACAGGGATAGAGGCAGGAGAATGGATAGATAGCTACATAGGTAGATGTTAGACAGATGATAGATGATAGATAGATACATAGTAGATGATAAATAGATGATAGGTGACAGATGATAACATATAGATGATCGATAGATTGATTGGTATAGAATAAAACAATCAAAGGTGGAATTCAAAGATATAATATGTACTGAATAGGAAAGTCAAATATCCATAGAATAGCAGCTAAATCAGGATGAATAATAACCATATTTCACTTCTTACAAATTATTCAAGAGGAAAGTCTAAAAGAATATATAGGCATGATATATATAGTAAATAGCAACTATAAAGAGGAAATCTTAAAAGAAATAGTAATAAATCACAAATTGAAGGCAATTAATCACAAAATTATACCTTAGCAGCAAGGTGTACCAGAAAAACTTATTATAGAAAATTTATCTTGAAAATATTGAGAGAAAATGATCATCAGTCCAAAGTATTATGTAATATTAAGAGTAAAAAATTATATGCAACACAAAGACAATTTCTTAAACTCCCATGTAATTTTACTAAATGAGTCACTAATATATGACATGTATTAACAAAGAAGTTGGGCCTAAAAAGAGCTATAATTAAAAGGAAAGGATAGCATGAGACAATGAGAGAGAGAGAGAGAGAGAGAGAGAGAGAGAGAGAGAGAAAGAGAGAGAGAGAAAGATTAGTAATGATAAATACAAATTTGATATGTCCAACACAATGGGAAAATGACAAGAATATGCAAAAGTTACAAATGAAGATGATTCAAATTGTTCTCAGACATCTGTGCTATTTAGGGGAGAAATGGAAAGATTAATTATTCCATTTTTATGAAATCAAATATGAACAATAAAAATGCAAGGATAGAAGATGGAGAACTAGCTTAGTGTTTAAGAGCAACTTTTGCTCTTGTGGAGACCCTGGTCCGGTTCCCAAAACACACATGGCAGATCACAACCATCCATAACTCCAGTTCCATCAATATCCTCTTCTACCTTCAGTAGCCACCAGGCATGCATATGGTGCTCAAACACACATGTAAGTAAAACAGTCATATATAAAAAATAAGAAAAATCTTAGAAAACCAAAACTGTAAAGGTAACCAAGAAAAGATTGTTTTCCTTTACACACAGAGAGGGTGAGGGCACTGGCAAGTATAAGCATGTCAGATGATATTATTTGAAACAGTAACATATAAAAACTGAAGGAAAAATTAAGGATAAACGAGTGTGATGGTCTCTATTGATTGCCAACTTAAAGAGATCTGTAATCAACTAAGAGATATATCTTTGCCTGTGTTGGTGAGCAAATTTCTGGCAGAATTAAAGGAGAAGAGAAGACCACCCCTGAGGTAGGTGGTAACTTCCAAATGTTGAAAGGTTTGACGAAGAAACCATGCACTTTTATGACTGCCTTCCTGGTACTGCTGCGACTGTCCTCTCATGACAGACTCTAGACTCCTCTGACTAGCAATGCAGGCGGAAGACCAGCAGCCCTCTAGGTATCCTCCGGCCCTTTGGCACCAGATTGATACTGCCAAGGCATCCAGTCCTTGGACTGAGCAGCTATCTGCTTCTCAGTCTTTCCAGCAAGCACACAGCCTTTGTTAGACTACCCAGCCCCAGCCCATGAGCCAATCTACGAACTCTAATATATACAGCGTATTGCTTATATTCTCCCAGAGAATCTTGCTTAATGCAAAGAGCTTCCAGAAAGCCCTTACAAATTATTAATTAATGTTCCAAAAGGAAGAGAAGAACAATTAAAAGGGAAATTATTTGAGGAGCTATTGAATGTACTCTAGAGATAGCAAAAGATTGTAATATGCAGACTCAAGAGGTCAGATTTCAAAAGAGCATGTTGACATTTTGTGACTCCGTTCCTGTTCTCAAATACCTGTGGCTCTTTGCTATTGGAGAAAATATTTTCCTACATAAATGGGCCTTGGAAAAATCACATGGTCAAGCTTTTTCCAGCCACAGTCCCACTTCTTGTATCCATTTTCTGGATTAGTGGCCCTTCTCATTGCTGTCACAGAATGTCTGACAAAGACAAGCATAAGATGGAAGGGCATGGATTGGCTCAGATTTCCAATATGCAATCCATGGTGGACAGGCAGCGTGGAGAGAGCTGCTTTTCCTATGGAAGTTGGAGCATGAGGCAGCTGGTGACAGTTTATCTGGGTCAGGATGAGGAAAAGGATGAATAATCAGCCACAGTTAGATTTCTCTTTTTTGATTATTTTTTAATTCAGTCCACGAGATGATGTCACTCATTTTCAACGCGACCTTCCTTCCTTTTCCAGAACCATTGTCAGAGACAAAGTGTAATATTGTGTCTCCTAGATGATTCAAAATAGTGTTATGTTGACAATAGAAACTAGCCTTCCCACTTGGCCGTTGTCTACTTCTAGATTGATTCTACTGATAGGCTTTTCTTTTTCACCACTTTCTGTTTTTCTCTGTGCATTTATGTGGGTGATCAGAGACCTTTGAAATACAGGAAGCTGCCACCACATTCCTTGACTTCCTTTTTTATGCAAAATTTATTTCAAGTGATTCATAACAATTGTAGAAAATAACTGAACAGTGTAATGGTTCTAAACATGTCTTTATTATGTGATATTTAAATTAGGTTAAACATAACTATGCTTTCAAATACCATTTCTTTGTGGCATATCTTTCAAAATCCTATTGCTGGCTTTTTTGAAATAAATATACAAAATATTATTGTTAACTGTAATCACCCTACAGTGCAATAGCTCAGAGGAACTTCTTACTCATGGCTAACAGTAACTTAGTATCTAGCTCCATACCACTTTGCCAAGAACCTGGTAACTTCCATTTCACTTACAAATCCTATAAAGTCAATTTACATTTTGTGAGATTCAGCATGCATGATATTAAGTGGTGTTTGTCCGACTTATTTCATTAAACGTAATGATCTGCTACAAATAAAAAGATTTTATTCTTTTTTATTGCAGCTTTCTTACTTGAGTCAGGTGACTCTCTGTGGCTTTGATTTTACTGCCATGGTGATGAGTTATGCTGAAAAGATCTTTACATATATGGTGACCATCTTTTGAAAAATCTGACATATTTTAAATGATCATTGAATGTTCTAGTGGGCATACTGGTCAAGAATGACTGGGATTGGGGGGACAGGAAAGATGGTTGTGCAGTGAAGAGCATGCACTATTCTTGCAAAGGACACAATTTAGTTCCCAACATCCATGTCAGGAGGCTCCCAGTTCCCTTTAGCTCCAGCTCAAGTATATTCTACACCTTCTTCTGGTTGTTGTGTGTATCTGTATACATGTACACAGAAAAGCACACATATTCACATAAAGAAAAATAAATTTAGAATGAAAGAATGGATTATAAATATAGTTCTTCCACCATTGTTATAGTCTAATTGGGAGATGAAGGTAGTCTGACCATTTTTAAAGTGTTGCCAGAGACAGACTCTCACAGGAGCAGGTGTTTTATATAGAATTAGAAGGATGAGGCTCACAGCAAGCCAGGAGAAGGGGCCTCTGTTAAAGACATAGGGGAGACCTATGGTGGCAAGCTAGGGTATGAGTCCCTGCATTACTGATTCAAGGGAAGGTGAGAGGTCATCTTATAAACTATAACAGGTTTGAAATGCATCTGACCCCATCTCAGATGATGGATCTGCACCAGAAGAAATTGGACCAAGGTGCAGAAAGAAAGGAAGGCAAACATAGAGGGACAATATACTCACTGTATTACCAGAGCAGCAAGAACAACCTAATTTCACTGTGCATCAACATAAATCCTTATGAAAGAAATGAGCATTTATAAACAAAGGGCCAGAAGAATTCCAGCGTATGTGAAGGCAGGATTTGAGAGCTTGGCATGGTGTTCAGACTCAGAATAATTAAGTGTAATGGGAAACTAGCTATTGAAAGCATATTCAAACACATGCAGTAAATACCCTCTACCTTATATACACAAATACCCCAGTGCTCTCATAAAAGTAAACTTAAGCCCCATGATAAATTAGTCCTCACCTGACTCTGTATTTAGGTGATTTATGGGCACTGGAGAAAAATGAAGGAGGCAGTCACAATTCTACTTCATTTTCAGTATTTACTTGTGCTGAACCACAGGAGGAAATAAGCCAGGTTTTCTAAGTACCTTGCTTGCTCATCTGGTTGTACTGTATGCTTAATTTAACATTAGTTGGTGATTATTTATTTATTCCATTTTTTTGTATTATAGTACAATAGTAACAATGATTAATAAATGTGATAAACGACCTATATGTGTAAAAGCTTGACATGTGTCATTTTATACATAGTCCTTTGAGACAGGTCAAATTACAATCTCCAATCTACGGTGTCAGTCAACTGAGTCTCTACCACATTCATGGAACATCTAAGGACATGGATCTGTGACACTGCGAAGCTGGGAGAAGCATATTTCTGAGAGCAGCGCCAGTTCTTTGAATCAAGTTAGACTGGAATCAAGAGCGAGCCCCTATATGTTGAGAGGTCTTTGCAGTAGGTGCCAAGATTTAAAAAAAAAATAATCATCAGACAGTTTAAGATGACTGAAAATTTTCTGGAATATTTGTTTTCTGATTATGTCAATAATTTTGTAAGAACCTCAAATAATAACTATCTGCTAAGAATGGCTTTCCCAAGGGCTAATTTGATCTCATTTGTAACTTGCATTGGTTACTTCATTATGTGAGTCAGACTCATCTGGGCTGTGCAGTTGTTTATAAGCTAGCTGTGTGCCCTTTAATAGAAGACTTCGCAGGCTGATATTTCATTACTTTCAGATTAGTTGATCAACAACTTACAGCACAACATTAAATTTGGTTCCTGTGAAAATGTTAAGGCTAATAGGTTTCAAACGTTGTTGTTCAATTTATCTGCCTATTAGAAGAAATCATTAAGTAGAAGTAAACAGCATTTAGAAATAATGAGTTTTTCATTTACCGGTGGGAGCATTTTTCTTTAAGAAGGCACCATGAATCACAGAGTTAAAGCACTAATTAAAAATGTTCTCCTTTGATTTACCTTATTTCTTCAACTATATTAAATAATAGCCAGTCATGGGACTGGTGTGGAAAGATCTAAGAGCTTTGTGCTCACATTTGTCACTGAGGAATTCATAACGCCTCTACTCTGCACCTATTCTTGTGTGTGTGGGCCTGAGGGAAGGGATCCATTCAGTCACAAATGAGAAAAATGTATTTTTCATTAACAGAAAAGGCCACTTTTAAAATATAGAAACTAAGTCAAATACAGAAGTGACAACCTGCATATATGAAATATATTAAAATACAACCACCTGATAGTTGCTGAAAGTATGCTTTTATTTCTATTGTTTTTAATTGGCTTTATTGAAAGTTCATTTCTTATCACCTCATGTATTTCAAGGAGAATGATAAGCTCCAGTCTTTGCTTGTGTTTTGTTATTCATTTAATAGATATAGCAGATTATCCTTTCTGCCATTGGCTTCCTCTCAAGCCAGATCATGAATCTCTTTGGACCTCATCTTTCCAAAACTGCAAACCAATGGATCTGGAGCTTGTCAGTTCATGTTTCATGATACTCAGCTCTCATTTTGTTGCATAGTGTTTGCAGTCTGTGAGGTATAATATTTAACTTATATTAACTCTCATGTTTGCCTATCAAAATTGATAGCAATGAAGAAATATAACTCTCCAGGTGTGTTCCATACTCCTTTAATCCCTGCATTTAGGAGGCAGAGACAGCCTAATTTCTGTGAGTTCAAAACCATCCTGGTCCACATAGAGAGTTCCAGGCCAGCCAGATATGCAGAGTAAGACCTTGCTAATAAAGTAAAAATAAAATAAAAAAAGAATATAAAAAGAAATAGAACTGAAGGTATAACTCGATTATCATCCAGTTACTATTTGCTTGAAAACAGTATGTACTATTAGTACCGTTGCTAAGTAACACAGCTAATTTCCTACCAATGGATATGTTGATAAAAGAAACCATGTCAACACGTGACAAGTGGGCAGAGTAAGGAGTTGTGCACATAGCATGGCACAATTCTTATTCACTTATCTTTTTTTTTTTTTAACTTTCTTTCTTTTCAAATGTTTCAAAGTTGCTGCAACCATTTGGGGTTTAGGAGACCAGGCTAGTTTCATGTGGAAATTTTGATGCATGATTCAATCTCAGTAAATCTAATTTCATCATTTGTGAAATGAGTCCAGTAGTGCTTTGTTCATGGTGTTATATGATGGCTAAATAAAGTGGGATTGTTCATTCAGCATAAATTACTGAGTGCCTGCTCTTTCCTACCCACAGAACACAGTGGAGAGTATGAATGGCAAGGCTCTATTCCACATGGTCCTCAGAGTAGACAAGTTAAAAATTACATAAGATGGTTTCTTAAACTGGTGGTAGTCCAATATACAAACAAACTTTAAAAGAGTGACCTGATCCCTTGTATTGGGTAGCTGTTTCAGTTTTGGCCTTGAAGTACCATACCAGCGAGGCAGCCAGAAACTGCCACACCTACCTATGACCTGTCTCTGGGGCATGGCTGAGACAGGAGTCCTTAAGACCCAAGTCCATACACGCCGGTCGCTTGGCTCCTCGTGATCCTGGATACTGGATTGCAGACCAAGTCAGAATCTCCAGATAACACCTCTAGACTGCATCTCACCTCTCCCGGATCCTGTAACCAACCCCTTTCCTGGCTGTAAGTTAGCCCAAAATCAACCTCCTTTCAACTACCAGCTTCACGAGGGAAGCTGAGCACCTTTGGTCTGCTGCATGCTCTTCGTCATGATGTGAGGTCTTTCCATGGCTCTAAAGCGACAGGGACAACCAAGCACAGACTAAAAGCTTCCAAACTGAGTTGAAATAAACCTTTTCTCTTATAAGGTGATTAATTCCAGGTGTTTGTTATAATGATACAGAACTAACTACCACACCTCAGTAACCAGGCACTCTGGGCTTTCTCTGGGTCATGAGATTCATTTAGCCCTGTCCATTGTGGAAACCCGAAGTTTATTCTGTAGTTGTCCAACAATGGGACTATTATTTTCAACTTGGGCATTAGAAAAAGCTTAATATATAATTGTATAATGTCTGCATGATTTCCATAAACCAGAACGTTTTTTGTAGACAAAGTTTTGGTTTCTTCTCATTAGAAATAGCAAAAACGGTGAGTTAGTATTGGAGGATGTGCTTGGCTCTGTTCCTGGGATCATGGTTCCTGGTGTTTGTGTGGTGGGGGAGGCCACTTTCTGCATTCAAAGTTCTTGACACTTGTCCTTGCTTATGAGTTCACCTAATTCACGTAAATATTGTCAGGAGAACACAGTTCAGAGGGGGACTTCCTCTCATAACCTGGCATTGTCCAATCCCAACTTCAAATTCTTTTCCTCTCTTCTCCTCTTCTTCCATTTCCCTGGTTGTTCTTCATTTATGGGGAACCAGAGACTGTGGTGATGAGTCTTTGGGTCTGAGGACAACTAAGTTCCATTTATTCTGGGTGGCCAAATCATATGGTGCTCAATGAGTGTCTTTAGCCACGTGGCAGAGAAGATGGAATGTTTTTGATAAAATATTTCAATGTTGAGGCTCAGTTTTGCAATGTCACCTGTTGGAGCTAATTATCAGCATAACAACCCATCACCAACAACAAGTTGAGGAAAACTTTCCATAGATTAAAGAATCATTTACAAGAGTGGTCTTAATTTGCTTCCTTTTTAAATAATATCTTTTATATTAGGAATTAAAACAAACCTTTACTGTGTTCTGCCCCACAGCAACACCCAGGAAGTTCAGTTAACATTGATGGTCATTACATAATAATTCTAAGCACCTGTTCATATAAAAGTTAATTGGCTAACTTATTGAAAATACTTTATTACATATGCCCAGTGTGGAATTATATACAGATTGCATTCAATTCCTTGATATTCATTTTGGTATCAGTACTTTTCCTAAGTTAATTCATTCTTTTTAGAATTAATCTTTTTGTTTTGAGAGAACTGTTGGTTCATAGACAGTTATAATGAACAATATAGAGGGAGTATGTGAATGCTTTGCTCAGTTTTCTCTAGATAATAATTCTCAGTCAGTGTCAATCAAGAAATTGAAGTGATACAGTCAGTTTCTAGAATGTTCTTGTGTTCCCAAGGATTCTCCAGGGATTCATTTATAGACATTCACCTTTCTCCTTCCCACTTCTCCGCTGGATTTTAGTCTCTGTGACAAACAAACAGATATTCGACTTATAGAAGAAACAATGAGTTTGGCCACGTTCTTGGATCACATCATCTAGGACTTGCCAAACACAGTGCTTGTGGGCTGGGCTTTCTGGGGCTGTGTGACTGGGTGGGAGCACGTGTAGGACAAAACCAGTCACCTCATGACCAAAACTCACAGGAGGAGGTAGAGCCTCACAGCTGCCGCAGGGCATGTATGGACTTACCTATTATCTCCAGCCAGGTTCCACTTCCTGAAGATTCCAGCCCTGCTGTTTTCATGAGTGTCTGTCCCTCCTGGAGTATCAGGAAAGGGCTAAGCATGAAGCACAGTAACCGAGCACTTGCCCGAAATATGTGAAGCCTTGGGTTCCACTTCCAGCACTATAAAGGAAACTTAGTACAAGGAGAGAGAGGGAAAAAAAGAAAAATAAAGAAAAAAATCAGCAGTAGTGAAGAGTCTCCACACACAAAAACTACAAATGCTAAATATGAGTTAAGCTATGGAAACAGAAAGAAATCAAAGGTCCCAATTTCAGATGTTAGTTCATGATTTCAAAACCAACATCCAGTGATTCTGGAACCCTCATCTGTGGGAAGTTTAGCTTTGAGAATCTCTCCAGGGACCAAGGAACAGGAATGTGCACTTGAAATGTACACTCCTACCACCCTTATGGGTCCAAGTGGTTCTGTTATAGATATACACCAAGCATTATGGAACTTTATTTTCTTATATAGTCATTGAAAATCCTTCTCCAAATAGAGGTAATTCTAGAAGTCATGTGCTACAGTCCTTTGGTCCACTCCAGATAGTTGTGTGTCCTTGTAAGTATGAAGGCTGGCAGAATTGACAGTCTTTTCCCGGTCCATCTTCCCAATTCTTTTTCTGGTTATCATACTTTGTTATTAGCACCACACCTCTTTTTGAAGGAAGGACATTTCATATTTTCATTTGTTTACCTCCTGTCATATTTCAGGCTCACTAACAGGAACTTGAAACCCTCCTTGCTTCTTCAGTGCTGTGACTCTAGGCTCGGTCTTGTCAGTTAGCAGAGCCTGTAATAAGAAACATAACCCACTGCCATCACTATCACGTGTGGATTGGAAGAGGGCTGCTGTGGATATCACTCTGTATAAACACTGATTGGCCAGTAGCCAGACAGGAAGTATAGGCGGGACTAACAGAGAGGAGAATTGAAGGAATAGGAAGGCAGAGGGGGAGACTGCCTGGAGCTGCTGCCAGGACAAGGAAAATGTAAGGTACCAGTAAGCCACGAGCCACGTGGCAAACTATAGATTAATAGAAATGGGCTAAATATAAGAGTAAGAGCTAGACAATGATAGGACTGAGCTAATGGCCAAACAGTTTAAATAATGTAAGAGTCTGTGTGTTTATTTTATAAGTGGGCTCCGGGACTGACAGGACTTGGTGGGAGCTGGAGAGAAATTCTCCAGCTACAGAGGGCAGTGGGATGTGTGTGTGTGTGTGTGTGTGTGTGTGTGTGTGTGTGTGTGTGTGTAGAAGGAAAGTTACTCTGTCACAACGTCTGGAGGGCACTCTTGACAAACAGTGACTTGTGCCATGATGTCTTTATTCTATAGAGTTCTGAATACCTAGTTCTTGCACAACTAAGGATTGCCCCATGGTTGCTGCTCTGCTAACCTCTATTGTGAACCTGCGAGAAACTGGAAATGTTTCCAGCCACAGAACTGTCTGGCTCTGATTCTGCATCCTTACAAACACACAGGGTGGAACTGTTTTCTGAAGTTGTTTCCTACTGTGGAGAATAAAATTGCATTGTATTGTGTGTTCATCAGACCAACCTTGTACTTTGTAGGCTACTCACAATGGAACAGAAACAGAAACTGAATTAAATTTATACTGTACCGGTTTGTTTGCCTTTGGGAGATAAGAAAAAAAAAACCTGAATGTTGTCTTTTGAAGAGGGATTTCAACACATTTCTTAGTAGTGAGTTTACAGTAAAGCTGGCAAAATAGAAGGAAATTGGAGCTGTGGCCTGATCCCATTTTCAGAAAGAACTACAGGTGTTAAAGTAATTTCTTGATAATAAGAATGAAAATTGGGCAATTCTAAATGATGTTAATCAAATATGTAATGATTCTTAAGAAAGTTAAAGAAAATGCCTATTTCATAAAAATAACTGCTCGTTTGTTCATCACATAAGTTGGGTAGAGCTAGTCCAACTCGTACAACACACTGATTGTGAATACCTAAGAATTCATTTATGATATTCCTTCCACATTAAGTTATAACCTGTCTTTATGTTATCAGACACAGGAACATAGCTGCATGTGTGATTTTCTTACAATGAAGAAAAACTGAATAAAGACATGAACAAATACTATAACAAGTCCCATATCAACAACTAATTCCTCAGAGTGTTAAACATAGAAGAAATTGGCTATTCCCAGAATCAAAGGATTATTTTCTGGAAGAAAACTGAGTAGAACTTTTTGTGGTTTTACAGAGAGGAATCAGATATAGCCCAAGAAATTTGCATTTGTGGAAAGTTACTCAAAGTTGATCCAGAACAAGTAAATATTGTCAGAATTTTGAAGTTTACCTCTGCGTTAAATATGAAATTCTAATATTAATATAGACAATATTTAACCCTACCAGTTTGGTTTTCAGCATGCAAAATTGCCTGTTAGTCTTTCTCCGTGCAGTGTGTGAAAATTGCGACACTGGGAGCCTGAGGGGTCCGTGGAAAGTTCCACACAAGTGCATGCAGAGCTATAACTTACATCTCTGCAAACCTATTATACTGACAACAAAAGCCATTCTGTTTTTGTTTAAAGACATTGTGTGAAGATGAAAATCATCAGCGAGCTGGCAGAATGCACTTAGCATTCAGCACCTGCACAGCTCGGCTGTCATGAGGACCATTTAGAGGGAAAAGTTGCTTTGTAAACAAGGTGGATCATTTTTGTACCATTCCACATATTACTGTTCCTTTTTGACAGTCAGAATAGGAATGTTTCCTCTTTTGTTTTTCAGCTGGTAATCATTAATATGTATTTGTTAGAATATAACTCCAAGTTTTTAACCCCATTTCTCTATTGTGTACTTGGATTTTTCATTCCAGTTAAAAGACCAAATAATATTGTGGTCCCACTTTATACCATTTACGCCCCCTTTTCCCCCCTCTCACTCAATAAAAGAGAAATATGAAGAAAAGCATATCTGGCATGAATCTCTGTGGTAAGGCTGCAATATGTCTTACTTTGCTCTTATGTTTTAAACATGAAACCCTGCAAGGAGGCAAAGGCTCTCAAGCAATTTAGAGTATGGGCACTGAGTTTCACATGGCTTAATTCCATCCAATGTAGTGCTCTGTCCTCTTTGTGATATTATTCCATATATTGGGGGATTGAAAAAGAAAGCTACTTCATGTGACTTCACTACCCATGTCGTTAACGTCATTGAGGCTATAATGTTAAAATATATCTTTAAGCAACTTTAATGTTGAGATGGCTTTTGCCATTTTTCTGTGTGAGAACATCTTTAGTTGTTTCTAGCTGTAGTTTGGCAGACAGTGAAAATATCCTTTATTTGAAATACATTATGTTTAGATTATTTTATGTGTAGTATTTCATTACCCCTTAAAGTTATTAGACTACTCAGTGGCCTATTTATACAGGTGAACAAAATATTGAAATAGAGAAAAAAGAGTCAAGTGCATGAAGCCACCTCCCAGTTAGTAGTGTAGAAAGAATCCACGTAGAGGTCCTTGTCTGACTGTGGTCATTGGCCACCGGCTCTTGAGCCCTAATGTATTATCTGGCTCCACTAATGGCACCTTGAATATGCTCAGACAACCATACTAACTTTTGAAATTTTAAAGCTCAGAAGGTTATAGTGTCAAATTCGCTCTCTGCCTGTCTCTGTTTATCTTTGTCTCTCTCTGTCTCTATCTCTCCCTTTCACTACCTCTCCCTTCTCTCCCTCCCCCTTCTTCCCCTTTCCTTTATACCTTTCCTGTATTCCCAAACTCCTCAAAACTGTTGATATACTGTTCTTTCTTATCTCTCTCTGTGAAGATATATATATATATATATATATATATATATATATATATATCCATTGAATTTAAAGTCAAAGACCTTATAAATGATCTCTTTGGTTCACCATCATAATTTGAAATTTATTTGAAGTTACTACAGTGAGAACTGGTTGATGTATCAATATTAACTTTTAAATAGGAAAACAGTTTTTATTACAGGTCTTTTATTTAGTCAGGATTTAATATTTGTGCTCTTGATTCAGAAATAATAATTAGCATACATAGAAATTGTGAAAAACTAGCAATGATAATAATATTCTAGATTATTAGAGTTTCCTTCTTTTTCTGAATGGAAACTGTAATCTTGAAATTGTCTAACTGGACTTCCTTTGGTATCACAGAAGATCATACAGATTTTACGAACATAAAACTATTCTTTTTGCTGCCCAGAGCATGACAAACCTTAATGTGATTGTTTACTGTCACAATGGCTCTTTTGTAATCTCATTTCATTAACCTAGGAACTATGCAATGACATTAAGAAGCATTCTGTATGTGAATGAGCAGTAAAGACATGGGCCCTGGTCAGGTTAATGTGTCTGTATGAGGTTGCCTATGAGGAAGAAAGAAGGCCACGCAGAGCTGTCTCTGACTCTGGGATGTGCAGGGAGGTTGTTTATCAGGAAGAGCTCTTGAGTTACTCACACAGATTGCTTGTCTGAAACACACATTGACTATTTTGCTCCGCCTCTCCTATCAGTTTGTCATTTACATTTGATGACGACAAGAAAACCATTTTAATTTGTACTTTCTTAGGTATTTGTTGCTTCTAAAAAAGATCATAAATGTTCAAAGTACAAAACAAATTCCATCATGTTATTAAATGGTTCATGTATATAAGCCAAAGCCATTTTAATTAGTGACTAAAGCCAGGGTCCTCTCACCACCAGCCCTGCTTTACAAAGAAGCAAAAATAAATTCCTTTTTTCACTCACGTTATTGACTAAAAATGTGTCTGGTGTTGTGGTCACAGGGTATATGTTAAGGATGATGCAAGGAAAGTGAGAACATCTATATTTACTGGCGATAACACTATAGAGCTTTCCATAAAATGTCACGACAGCACAGAACATCGGGGACAGTAGATATGAACGGCTGTCAGCAGCCTCCCATCAAAGAGAGTGTCTATCAAGTATGCTGTCTAAGATCTCCTTAGGAAAGGTCAGCTTTCTTTTAATTAAAAGAAAAATGCCCTAACTATCTGAGTAATGAACTTTTGCTTGAGGAAATATATAGTTATGTCTTCTAATTACCTTTATCTGTTCTCTTGTTGTAAGGGACCTGTGCCATGTTTTCTGAGTACACACACACACACACACACACACACACACACACACACACACATGCACACACACACACACCCCTTATGAAAAGATAAAGAAAAAAATGTAATGTAGTTCCACCTCTACATAAATTCCAGACAGGTATACCAGTGTATGTAGTTGAGGCAGAAGCCTAAGTGTACCAGGGGATGTAGTTGAGGCAGAAACCAAGGTGGTAGCTTCTCTGATTCACACAGCTCATCTCCCATTCTCTCAGGCATGCATTTATGCTACTGAACTTTAAAAAGTAAATTGTATAGTGAAACAGTCATCCATAAGCAAGGAAAATAATCCTTCTTTTCAGTCTTGACATAGACAGACTCATTATTTATTGACTCACTCTAAAGAAAGAAGTATATTTGCATATTATTTTTAACTATGTAGAGAAATGTTCTTGAAAGCCTTTGTAATTCTCAGTTTTGGATAAGGCTTCAAGAGAAGGCAATTATCTCAATTCTCTAACCAAAGTGGAGGAAAGAGAGTCGCTGGCCCATTGGTGATTGAGGTCAACCTAATCTTGATCCAGTTCTTCAGCTCTGGGGTCAAGGCCCAACATACACCTGATCCTTTCCATGACTCTCCTCCTCCATTTGCACGGACATTGCAGATGGCTCCTTCACTTGCAATATCTTACTGAGGATGCTGAACTTTATGTACATCATCAGATCTCACAATAGTCTTGAGATATGTGGTAGCAGAGAAATTATCTCATTCTTCAAACATAGCTTCTCTAGCCTTGAAAATTCAGCTTTCTTACTCTCAGAGGCCTCTTTAGTAACCAAAGTCCCCCAGGAAATATGAGCCACTGTTCCCACTAGTCACTCCCAGCAACTGATCTGGGATTTGGATGAATAACATTCTTTCCAGATGTCAAATAAATGAATCTGACTAATAAGAGTGAACTTACTACTCATTGCATGTAAAGATATTAATATTGTACAGTAAAACTTCTAGTCTTACTGAACTGGGTAAGGTCACTGGGGTAGGGGATTGCTAGGCCTTTTTATGTGTTCTCTGTCTCTGACAATTTTAATAAAGAGTCAATGTTGCTGGGACACAGTGCTGCTTTTGACTCCCAGTAGCTCTAGGAAATGTACAGTGGATGTAAACAAGTTTACAGAGCAAAGATGAACACCTTTGAAAAAGGAGGATCCAAGCTGCAGGCTGAAATGGCCATACACAGACCTCAGAGGAAACTTAAAAGAGAATAGTTAACAAGAAAGCAGCATCTCCCAGGGTAAGAGCCAGGAATCTGAGGAAGCTAAATATAATTCCTAGTTACAGATGATGCTATCATATTCTCTCAGAAGAATTGCAGAAAGGGTCTGAAAATTGTACAATGAGCTTTTCATTCACAGAAATAGCCACAATACATAATTGAAATCACTAGCAAATAATTTCAAAATGCTACAAAATTCCCTCTGTATTTAGAAATTCTTAAAATATTGAAACAACAGCTCTAGTATTGCATCATAGAAGAACAGTAGTAGATTGACTCCAGGAAACTAATTTTTACCTCCTTTTATATAGAGGTAGAAGAATTCCATGTGGATATAAAGCCTGAAAAAGAGGGCAAAAATTGAATTTTTAAAAATTATCTATAAAAATTTCCAAATATATTTCCCATTTATTAAATTAAAAAAGATTTTGCCAAATTGTATCATTTCTTTTTTCTTTCATCATTCTGTGTTGCAATTTTTAAAAATGAAAATAGATACAATATTTAGTTTCAATTTTCAGTAAAATGGGTGAGTTCTCCCTTGAGTTTTTTAATTTTTTGAGATATGGTCTCTGTTTGTAGCCTTGGCTAGCCCAGAATTTGCTATGTAGGTCAGGATTGCCTTGACAAGAAATAAACTTACTTTAGCATACTAAGCATTAGGAAGACAGACCTTTGCTACCATGCCTCAAAATGGACTTTCAATCCAGGAAATGGACCTCTTTTGGTGTTTTAAAACATATAATTTCTGAATCATTTAGATTCTGGATTCTATATTGCCTATAATGTATTTCCTCCACTGTACTTTGTACTTATTCAATACAAAAATAATTAATTCTGAGGTCACTTTCAGAGAGAGATTCTATTTCTCAGCTTAACAAATTGAAAATATACATCGAGGTCAGCATTCCTTAAGCATGGGTACAAATGTCACCTGGGGCTTTGAGACAACAGGAGGGACCTGAGAGACCCTTATCCTTGTTCTAGGATAATCCACCTGGAGAGGTTGAGAAGCTGTTCCAGTTATCTATTGCGTCCACTCCTTTACTTGGCATTTCATCACCCAAGTGGCAGACAGAAGCATCACTTCAGATGGGCCCTAAGGCTAGTGCAAAAGAACCAGCATAGTGGTCCTCAGGTTCTTAACAGTAAAAGTGCACTGAACTGAGGAGTTTAAGTATCCCCTCTGTTTCTGTCCCTTTGTCCTAGCCCTCCTGCTTGGCTGCAGCTCAGCTTCAAAGAACCTGCAGGCAACTTACAGCTCTCCCTGACTCACACTGGGCATTTCTCTGTAGGCCACTAATCTAATAAATGATTCAGCCTGACTGCTGAATTGATGAGTCCCAGGAGTGAGCTGCAGGCAGACTGAAGTCTTTCCAAAGGCTGAAAAGCTCAAGAAGAATTTTCTGGAAGGTTTGCTGAAAACAACTTTTCACCTACATACAGTCATAATGTTTTAGAAGAAACTTCCATTTCTACGCTCTAGTATACTTGCTGCAACTGCTTCATTGCCCAATTATTGACATTTTTCTGAGGTAAGAAAGATATACAGCTTTTTAGCTATCTTTTTTTAAATTTATTTTATTTTATTTTACAATATAATTCAACTTTACATATCAGCCATGGATACCCCCGTTCTCCCCCCTCCCACCCCCCATTTCCATCTCCTCCAGGGCAAAGACTCCCCCGAGGATTGAGATCAACCTGGTGGACTCAGCCCAGGCAGGTCTAGTCCCCTCCTCCCAGACTGAGCCAAGCATCTCTGCTAAGCCCCAGGTTTCAAACAGCCAATTCATGCACTGAGCACAGGACCCGGTCCAACAGCCTGGATGCCTCCCAAATAGATCAAGTCAATCAACTGTCTCACCCATTCAGAGGGCCTGATCCAGTTGGGGGCCCCTCAGCCATTGGTTCACAGTTCATTCGTTTGGCCACTTGTCCCTGTATTCCATCTATCCCTGGTCCCAACAACTCTTGCTCACATAAACCCTCCTCCTTCTCGCCAATTGGACTCCCGGAGCTCCACCCGGGGCCTGACCGTGGATATCTGCATCCAGTTCCCTCAGTCATTGGATGGGGTTTCTAGCACGACAATTAGGGTGTTTGGCCATCCTATCACCAGAGTAGGTCAGTTCGGGCTATTTCTCGACTGTTGCCAGCAGTCTATTATGGGGGCATCTTTGTGGATTTCTGTGGGCCTCTCTAGCACTTTACTTCTTCCTATTCTCTTAGGGCCCTGTGTAGAGCCTGGGATGTAGTAGTGTATATTTCAACATCTGTGAATGTATATAGACTATTTTTATTGATGTTCATTCCCTATAGAATAAGCATTACTGTAGGGTGGTCAGATATTGTCTCTCAAAATACATACTCGTGGTTAGGCTACAAGGCAGATGAAGTCTTCTGTGCATTCCTAGCCATTTCACAGTGATTCATGTACGGTGAGAAATGCGCTTGCTCTATTGTTTTCCTAATAAAAGATGGCATTCTAAAGGGCTTAAAAAAGCAAAACAGTATTCTTAACTCGTTTTCTAAAAAGAGTGACAATGTGAATATAAACATAAACATGAATAATTACTATTCACTACTTTTACACAGTGGGCTCCCCTTATTCTTAATGTCCAATAAATACGTTAAATACTAATACCATGTATCTTTGTTTGCTTTCTATTGCTGTGATAAAACACCATGATCAAAAGCAACTTGGGGAAGAAAGGTTTTGTTTCATTTACACTTTCGCATTACAATCTAACATCAAAGGATGTTGAGGTAGGAACTCCAAGCGGGAACCTGGAGGCAGTAACTGAAGCAGATGCCATGGAGAAGTGCTGTTTACTGGCTTGCTCCCCAGGATTTGCTCAGTCTGTTTTCTTACAGAACTTAGGACCTGCCCAGGGGTGGCACCACTCACTGTGAGATATGGGATTTCATGTGTCAATTATTAATCAAGACAAAAATCTACAGACCTTTCTACAGTCCAATATTATTGAAACATATTTTCAGTTGTGATTCTCTCTTCTCTTCAGATATCTCTAGCTTTTGTCAAATCGACACAAAATTAGCCAGCACATCATGTAAGCATAAAATAAAGGGAGGCTAGAAATTGATAAGATATAATTCAATATGTTTCTAAACAGTAGAGAGATATTAGGGAAATGTTTACAGTGTCCGGAAATGTTTTACTTTATTTGTGGCATGGGAGCATAGCTCAGAGACAGAGCACAAAGTGAACATGCACAAGGCCATGGACCCAGCAGCCCATGCCAAAGACAAAGGTTCAGAGATTGAGTATTTGCCTACCATGCATGAAGTCTGAGAGAACTCTCAGTACCACAAAAGTAGATAAATAAAAATAAAATAGCATGTTATGTTAACTTTCCATGTTATAATATTAGGTCTCAACATGGTCCCCAAAATGGCAGTGCTGATGACAATGTGGCCTAGCCCAGGCCAGATTCTTACTGGATAAACACAATGATTCCTAACAGATAAACAGAAACCTAAACTCAGCGTTCCTCAGAAATCTGGTAACAGGGGTTTCTGTTTGTCAGGAAAGCCGCTACTTCCTTTCTCCACCCCTAATGTGAAACTAATGGGGCCAAAGTGCATCTAACTCCTGATGAACCCAAATAGAAAATCTGCTAACAGAAAATCTCATTTCCATAAAACCTGTTTCACAGAACAGCACACAGAGAAAGTATTCCTGGAACAACAAGAAAACCAATGTGCTCCCAAATATAAACACACAGGAACACATAGGGATCATAGGAATAAAACAAAACAAGTCTAGATTCCACTGTGGACAGTGATAGTGTTCCCTTATGAACAAAAGTACACTAACAAGTATGGAAATTAATACGGAATCTACTGGAGCTGACTCTGGAACTCATTATATATGAAAGAGAGGACTGGGGATAAGCATAAAACACAGAAGTGGAGAGAAAAAATTCTATATGGATTATAAAAATATGCAAAATTTGTCTGAGACCATTAGATCATAGCATAGGAGGGAAAATAATGAAGGTATCCAGCTGAGTTGAAAGGTGTGAAGGGGTTGTCTCAAAGAGATTTAATTTATTATTTTCTGGGAAATTAAGTAGATGAGAAAGGAAGGGCACTGTCAGAGAAATGGGATGACATGGAAGGAATGTGAAAACTAAGAACCACAGAGGAACAAAGAAAACGTCCAAACAGGCCAAGTCATCTCCCATCACCAGAAAAGTCTCCCATTAAATGACTAATCTTCTTATACGGATGGAGATGTGTAATCTGAGCATAGGACTGACTCCTCGAAACTGCTCCAAATTACCACTGTATAGCAATAGAAAAGAATAAAAAGGAGAGGGAAGAAGAGGGAAGGGGAGAGAGGAGACTGGGGTGGGAAGCAGGCAGGGGGATATCAAAGCAAACAAAAACAAGAAATGCCAGAGGAAGCTGCTCCAAGAACACAGAAAAGAAGCCTCACACTTTAGTAACTGAATTTTTTTACCCTTTGATGTGGGGCTCACACCCTAGTCTACTGCTTTGCTATGACAGGGACCTTCCTTGGGCTGCAGGAGACAGGTGACCCCTCCTCTCCCAGAGTGCTCTTCCCTTTTCATTCATTTACATTAGTAGAAAATACACATAAGTCTGAGCATTCATGAGTATAAAAGACAGCTTACTGTCCCAGCATCATTTCATATAAGCTTTTTTAAAAATTACTTTTAGAAGTTAATATACAGTTATAATGATTTTAACTTTTCCCCATTTAAATAACTAAACACTTATCAGGGCACAATTTTACAAGCAACATGAATTTTCCCTTGAGCTACAATGCCATTTTTAATCAAATAATAAACAGCTCAACCATATTTTAAAATAGTTGCTTCATCAATGGTTGGAATTCAGTTTCGATGTGGTCAGTGTCCATCCCTTTGTTTAATACTTAGGTCTTTGTAATCTCTGTGGATTTCATGGTGACTTAAAAAAATCATAGCTCATTTGTCAAATGTGATGAACAGATAAATAGTCTGTGGGGTCTCTGATATTTAATATTAAGTTTGAAAGTTACATCTTCTCCTCTTTTTTTTGGTATTTTTTTTTGGATCTACCTAAAGAGCAATTTAAAAATTCATGTTGCAGAAAGTCTCATAACATTGACATTCAAAATTCATTATATAGAGTCTCTCAGTATATATTAAATTCCAGTTGTAATTTAGCAGGAGAAAATTTCATCACATATTGGGGACCCACCATATGTGACTGGCATCTCAAGCCAGTATTCTGAGAATGGCTGTTCACACTGCAGGCATAACAATGTCACATACAGAAATGTTCCTCTGCTGATTTTTCCAGGCAGATGTTTTGGTTTACAGAGTAAAGGACAGAAGGGCACAGTTCAAAAGAGTGTACACTTGATGTTTCAAGTCTGGGTTTGATGCCCAGAAATAAAACAAACAAGCAAACAAACAGACAAACAAACAAAAATAATGATGAAAGGAAAACAAAGAGGAAAAGGAAAGCAAAGAAGGAAGGAAGAGAAGAAGGAAGGGAGGAAAGGAAAAAGGAACGGAGAGTCAAAGGGCTTATTTCTATGTGACAGTTGTAATACAGCTGGAGCCATGTATACCAGAGTTTGAAATGACATAATTCAAGATATTGACCAATCAACTTTTATGTAAATCATGTTACTGTAAAATACATTAAATGTCTAATTCAGGTTTACAAATTCCCAAGAAAGACCTACGTTTAGTATTTAAAGTTACTATTCTACCAAATTTATTGGCTTCTAAGTTTACAATGCTCTTTCTCTTGATATATTCTTTTAAAACTACTTCCTGCAATGAGAACACTGAGTTTTATGTTATCTCGTTCTTTTACTTCTTCTGACACGTCTTTCTCCTTGTCCTGAGAAAACACTGAATCCTGTGGGGTCTTCAATCTTAACACAGCACTTCACAAGTTGTTGTAAAAACACTGAATTTTCTAGGTTTCTTTATTTGTCTTTCAGAAATTATTAATAACTACACCAACATAGTAACAAACAGTTTTTCTAAGAGTTCACATATCTTGGAAACTATACACACACACACACACACACACACACACACACACACATATATATATATACAGTTCTCTTCACTCATGAGGCAAGTGTGTGACCCAGCAGATCAGAAATGTTAGGTCTTCTGGAGCTGGAAGTACAGATGACTGTTAGCACCCAAAGCAGGCTCTGGAAACTGAATTCGGATCTTTTGCAACATGCTCTTCCATGTTGGTCCGACTCTCTGGTTCCTGTTTTCTAATTTTGGAGAGTTACAGTTAAGTTTGCTGTTCAAACCGATTTATTGTTAAGTTTTCATCACCTGTCACTTATCATGACCATAGAAAATTCCTGCATTGTTTATTTCCTTCAACTTGGACCTTAGGCCGAACACTTCATGGAAGAGGTGATCAGTATGATAGTAAATCCCAGGTTGTCTAAGATCGTCACCTTTGCCCATTATCCTGGAAGAGTTATTACCAGTACTGCTTCAGTCTCCAAGTGTCTAGTTTATGAAAACAAATTACATGGTTGCCCTTCTCAAGGCTCATTCTTTGTAGCTGAACTGGAAAAAGTCTCAGACTGACATCTAGATAGATGGCAACAAGCCTTGTCTTCTGGATATTCATGAATAGTTGTTGTCCGTAGATGCATTGACTGCATGACGAGTAGTTGACCTTGGTCATTCAAATCCTGGTCAGATTGTTATTGCCGACCAAGTGAACTCTTCAATTGCAATATTATCGTTAATCATGGGATTTCCAGAAACAAAATCAACCTCTGGAAACTTATTGCCCATCAAAGTCATTTAATCATCAGACACTTTTTTAATTAAGAAGATGAATTGAACCCCACCAACAGAAGTGTGTCACATTCATACCACTGCCCATGGACATGACCAAAGAAAGTGGAGCTTATTCCCATAGTGAACATAAAAAAAAAAATTCATGACCTCTTAGGAGAAAGTTCTTCAAAAGTAATTGATTTAATTAATTCATTTAAGTATAGTTTCAAAAGAATTGATCTAGATCAGAGGTTGTCTACTGTGGGTTGATTAATCATTGTGTGTAAGTATGAAGTCTCACATGTACTTTTATTAATCGTACATCTTTTTTTCTCACCAGTTTGTTGCCTTATGTGAAAAGAACAAAATAATCTTGTGCAGTTAAATGTATTGAACACAGATGTTTGTTGCCATCAGAATACACACTTACTTGGAGCATTTTGATTTGAAATGTATATAAGGTAGTTGGCCCAACTTTTAATTGGCTTGACCCTGTAAATCAATACATTTCACCAATCCTAATGGCTTCTTGTGTTAGTTCAAAGTAATAATTGTGCTAAAAGTAGTTTGGATGACCTGTTAGAGATTAACCTTAAGTGGTGATTACTCGCTCTGTTTCAATGTATGGAGGCTCAGCCTTCAAGCCTTTCTGCTTTGAATGTTGGTGTCTTCCTAGAATTTACTCCTCTTTGGTATAAACTGAAAGCCTAAAAGAGACAGGAGAATGCCAGGCACACAAGAATAGCTTCTTTAGGATACCATAGGCCTTGCTGTGTATTAGGATACCTGAAAGTGCAATGACTGGAAATCGTAATGAAGTGCTGTTGCTCAAGTCCTATTTTAGGCTAGAGGAAAGTCTTAGAAAAAAAGACAATGGCTCTTTCCATTGGGAAAGGTATTTCTTTTTATGAATACTCATACGTACCCTTAAACCTGAGACAAAATTCTGCATTATGAACATTCTTTCACCTTGCTTGTTATCTTGTAAGATTCTTGGAATAAACAGGGAAGCCCTGCAGGAGGGACCCACGCTGTCCTCACAGAAAAGATGAAAGGGTGAGAAGACAAAAAGGAGAGAATCTTATAAGGTTCTAGAGTGAACGCCTCCAGTGATCAAGCTGGCATGAATATCATTGAAAGCATGATGAGACACATGAGTTCTGTCAACAATAAGTTTCATGGGTCAAGATGGAGAAAACACCCATAGGAAATATCAGTACGTTCTGAAAATTGACATTAAGTCTATTGCAATTCCCCAGCTTAATTACTCATGTAACATCCATTTTGAATGGAGATTAGAATATTAAAAAGCAAAACATTTCATCTTTTCTGTTTGTAAAAAAAAAGCCAGCATTCAAAGTAAATCTTGCAAATATGAAAATACCCACAAGGTAGAGAGACCTTATTAAACTATCAGTGAATACATATTTAGTGGGTACTCATGCCTACACCCCTTGCTGTATATCCTTTGGAGGAACTGAGAAATCTGATTCAGTCATTCTTCCCGATGATGGTTGTCCAGTGACAAACTGAAAGTGGTAATTTCAGAGACCAGAATATATCAGCCCCAAATATGCTCTTCTTAACATAAGGCTAATTTTGAATGGATTGTTTTGAGAAACAACAAGGCACAGGAAGACAAGAAGAGGAAGTTTATCTTTCCTAAGAGAAATATACAGCTGTACCCTCTGTGAGGCTGTGTCCCTTTGTTCCAGAAGCATACTAACTCTCTGACACTCTTATCAATGACTGTTAGCTTAATGACAGGCTTAGACCTGCTTGGCAAACCCTACTCTGTTTCCTGTACTTTTCTTGATTAACCACAGATTGATCTCCTGCACAGACACGCATCTCTCTTTAACTCAAAATAATGTTCAAGCGGAAATTCCTAGCCCATTCTCAGAGTTACTCATCACTTCTAATCTGGAACTTTTTTTTTTGTTTGTTTTGTTTTTCAAAACAGGGTTTCCCTGTGTAGCTCTGGATGTTTTGGAACTCACTATGGAGACTAGGCTGGCCTCAAACTCAGTGATCTGCTTGCCTCTGCCTCTCAAGTGCTACCACCAGCAAATCTGGAACATCCAAGGTAAGAAGACCCTCCTTAAATCTGAGTCACTCCTTCTGATGGCAGCCCACATAGAAGGATGTGGACGAAGGAAGTACTGACGTTTTCCTACTTTCTTTGCTGGAAGTTTATCTATCCTGTTGTTGAGTCACATCTTGGCTAATATTAGAGCCAACTTCTTCAGGATTCCAATATAGACTGAAGACCAGTAGCTTTCTAGGAATTTCCTGGAACTCCAGCCTCAGATTAGGACTGCTGACATATCCAGTCTCATGGACTAAACAACTATCAAATATTCTGTCTTTCATCAGGAGACAGCCATTTGTCTATTTATTTATACAATAAATAAATATGTATATATATATATATATATATACATATAAAATTTCTATCAGTTCTGTTCCTTTAGAGAAGCTTGACTAATAGAAGATGTTGAGACATTTCTGTTTGTTTTTCTCTTGTGGCCCTGTGATTATATCTCTAAGTGAAGAGATATAAAGGGAAAATGCAAAATAACTTCCTCTCTCCTACAATTCTGCATTATTAGCATAAAGTATTAGAAGTTCACCAAAACCTTTTCTTTTTTATGCCTTAGAATTTTAGTACAAATTGTAAGACAGATCGCCAGTTGAGAGATGAAGGTGGCTTTTATTCTTGGACAAGAGTAGGAAAAGTGGAATGAAAACATTCAAATCAGTTTCTCAACCCTTTGTGGTATGAACATTTATAGACAGAGGCTCAAGGAATCTAGGAAGAGGGTAGGTCTAAGAAAAGAGGACCATACACAATTTTGTATTCATATATGAAATGAGATTTTCTAGGAACTCACAACCTTGCCTCTTTTGTTTTTCTCCTCATAGTTGTCAACTCTCAGGATACTAGAGGAATGCCACTTTGCAGACAGATGGGATTATAATATAAAGCTAGAGGTTGGCTGGCATCATTTCATCCCATTGGTTTTACCAGACCACATGGAGAAGGACTTCTGACCCGCATATATACCTCCTCAAAAGTCAATAAGATAAACAAGGTCAGTTTCGCCTAGGTTGAACTTAGGGTAACAACTGCTTGTGGTAGGTATCTCTAGTGAGTACAGTCAGGGTTTAGATCAATTTATAGATTGCACTTACCTATTGGTAATACTGCATACAAGAGGTAATAGTAGAACTGAGTTACACTAGAAGAATTTGCATAAGATTTGGGCAAAACCAGC
>CABHPQ010149191.1:0-11043 GCA_902168405.1 Peromyscus aztecus | reverse complement strand
ATAGACCTGATCTTTCCTCTATGGTATAGACCTCATCATCTTTCCTCTATGGTATAGACCTCATCATCTTTCCTCTATGGTATAGACCTCATCTTTCCTTTTCTGGAACAACCTCTACGTATCTCAGCCTCACTTTCCTCATGGTCCATTAGGAACGGTTTTTCATACCCCCCTCAACACTTTCTTAGACTATAGTTAGGAAGTCAAATCAATACACTAGGTACTGGACATGAAGCTCTTGAAGCTGACAGCGCCCCGGCACTGAGGAAGTATCAGCACCCTGCCATCCCTCCCTGGCAATCCACGGTGACCATGCAGCAGCACCCCCAGCCATTCTCTCGAAAGCCCTTCTCCTTTTTGTCCAAGGGTGGCAGTTCTTACCAGAGGCTGCAGTCTTTCGTGGTGGTGGCAGCGCCAAAGGCGTAATGGCGGCCTTCAAGCTGACAGGGGCACATGCTGGAAGGCACACACTGGCCCTCAGGGCCCCACAGCAGTCCGGGGGGACAGTTACAACCGGCCACACAGCCGCCAAGCTCTTGACACTCTTCGGGCTCCCCACAATGATGACCACACACTGGCGCACACTCCTGGTATTCCTGGCCACCAGGACACAGGACAGCTGGACACAGGGATACATGCAAATGAGAAGCCTAGCCACCCTGTCTGGACCTCGAGTTCCTGTGCCTCTACAGGAGGAAGTGCCTAGGAACAGTCTGGTAAGGAACGAGTTCCTGCCCCTCCAACTCCTCCAAATGGAGGGCACGAGGAAAGGGAGGGGAGGAGCCCAGGGTAGGGTTGGCTTGGTGGGGAGACTCACGGCACAGTGTCTCATTCCTCCATTGCAGAAGGACACCCTCCTGGGCACAGCGGCGTGCATAGGCAGAGAGCACAGGGCACAGACAGTTCCTGCCAGGGGCACAGCCACACACAGCCTCCAAGCAGCGCAATCGGAATGCCTCTCTGTCCACTAGCCCATGACACTCCTTTGGGCAAAGAGAAAAGGGGTAGTTCTTTCTTCATGGAGTTCCTTTCCTTGGGAGCCCACTGATGTCTCCCTGTGCCCTTGACTCTTTCTTGCATTTTGGATCCTTGATCTCATGGGCAGAGGATGGGGACACCCTAGTACCTGAAAGGTGGGGCCATGCAGGATGGCACAGGCTGCCTCTGCGAAAGGGAGGCGCTGGGAGTAAGTGCTGCAGGAGGACAGTGGGGTGTTATCCATCAAAGAGCACCTTCCATCACCTGACACTTGGAACTTGCTAGCAAAGGCGGTGACACTGGTCTCTATGTCCCCAGCTGGTGTCAGGAAGTCATCCTGCTGTTTCCAGGTAAAGGTGCCACATAGACCCTGCACCTGAGCCATGGAAGACATGGAAAGTGAAATCCAGTCTTACTTAGCCTAGCCCAGACACTCACTAGCCTCCCGGCATACCTGATAGGCATGATGGGGCTCCAGGGTGATGTAGGCTGCAGGGTCAGCCACTCCCCAGAGAACCCAGGCCCCAGGCCAGCGCAACAGCAAGAAAGTGGAGGAGGCACGGGAAACATTGACGTCCTCAGCACCAATCCAGGGCAAGCCTACGTCCTGCCCATCTACCAGCACAGCTCCTGGAAGAGAGGCCTGACCATGTGACAGGGAACCTGTGGGAACCTCCTTGTTCTTGAGGCTGCAAGACGGGAAAGACTTGGCAAGATGGGAAGGTATGTGTCAGGGTGGGATGTGGGAGCAGCTAGAGTGATCCCTGGAGGCCACCTGTCCTACCAGAGACCACCCTTCCGTAGCTCAAGAGCCCACATCATCATGTATTTTTGCATATCCCTTTGTTTGTGCGGTCAGTATGTGGGAGAGCCAGCAGCAGGCCCGGGCATGGCGGAGTTGGAGGGACAGTGACTGAGAGGGGCCAGCCTCAGCGGCTCATGCGCAAGGACTTGTATTTACCACTGAAAACCAGCAGAGGATGTCTTGGGAAATGTCCTTGGGAGAGTGTGTCTGCCCCTGGGAGGGGAGCATGAGGCAATGTAGGCATTAAGTTCATCTGCAGGAAACTAGAAGAGATGGTGATTGAAATCCAAAGAGGGCGTGTGGAGGGCAGGCATGGGGTAGGCCTGAGTTGGCAGAGTAAGAGCAGTGGACAACAGGCCCAGTCGGCACCCTGAAGAACTAGACGGCAGAGCCGTTGACTCCCCTGAGAACAAAGGCCCCACACTAGACAAGGAGGCAGGGCTGACAGTACCTGAGTATCTGAGCTGAAGGTGGGTGTTCCCCAGGAAGACAGAGAGGGCATGGAGGCAGCTGCCCGTGTCACAGGCCCCATGCTCCAGTGCAACCCGCAGCTGGCCTTTCACAGAGTCCTGGCGGAGACAAGGTGGCAGGGGCGTGTAGAGAAGCCATGAGGAAGCCTCAGTAGTGTGATGACTTCAGCTCCCACCCCACACAGGTGCTAACCAACTTCTCGCCAGATTCTGTGAGGCAAGGGGCTTAACCTCACCAGGGACTGACATGGGTGAATGGATGTTAGTGCATGTGGGGAGGAGATTTTGTGAGACTGCATGTTTGTGTGTGTGTGTGTGTGTGTGTGTGTGTGTGTGTGTGTGTGCATCTAAAGTGTATGTGTGGGGGTATGCAGGCAGCCATTCTCCTGCCGCCACTGCTGTCCATCTCTCCTTGAAAGAGGCTGTATGTTCCACCTCTTGCTTTAGTGGCTTGTTTACAGTTAGGTCCCCTCAGAGCTCCCCTGGGAGGGTCCCACTCTGACAAAATCCTCTTTCTGAAACAGGATCTCTGCTCACCTGCACCAAGCTGTAGTGGCAGCCTGGATTGCCCCTGAAGGAGAAGCTCCGCCCATCAAAAGTGGAGTAATGCCCATCACCGCCCACTGCACATTCAGCAGGGCACAGGGCCTGGGCACAGTGCCAGCGGCCATCCTGGCATACACTATGGGCAGAGGGGGTGGGACAGTGCGCTGTGGCACCAGACCCATCCCAGAGCATGGAGCTGGACATGACCCGCTCCCAGCCCATTGGTTCATTCTCTCCCCTGGCACACCCACCACCATAGTCATTATTCATACCAGAAAATGTCACAGGTCACTGGGTGGGAAGCCCCAGAATGCACTAGTTATTTGGAGGATCGAATATCAGAGACAGCATAAAGAAAAGTATCAGGGAGAACTACATTGCCTAGGAGAGCCCGAAGACCCACCAAGGGTTGCACTGCTGGTGCACAGTGTCACCAGGGGCGTAGCGCTGGCGCCGGTGGTAGCAGGGGCAATGGGCAGCGGGCACACAGCGGGCACCGTCCCAAAAGAGGCCAGCCGGGCACTCACAGCCACTCAGACACTCTTTCCCACAAGACCCCTCCTCTCCCTGGGCGACGGCTGAGCAGCTGGGTGGGCAGGGTGAGACACAGTCAGAGTAGAGCTGCCCCCCTGGACACAGGCGTTCTGTGGGAACAAAAATGTCCAGCAGGCCATGGGAGACAGCCCAGGGGCCCTCGGGAAACAGGCCACTCAAGGATCTTGGTCACAGTTTGAGGTCGGCAGACCCAGCATACCACAGAAGCCAGGCTTCCTCCAGTGCACGTGGATGTTCTGTCTAGCACAGGCCCGGGCATAGCTGGCTAAGGTGGCGCACACAGCCTCCCGCGGCCCCTCTGGGCCGCTGCCTGCTCTGGCTCCGGCGGCGCAGTAGGCAAAGAGGCAGGTCTCGTGGTACTCATCTGGGGGGACCTGCAGGAAGGGAAATCTTCAGCCAGCAAACGTCCCTCCTCACCCACATCTGCCTCCTCTTCCTTTACATCCCAACTTGAAGCCAATAATAAGGGCTGGAAGAGGACTCCACAGTCACAAGAACAGCCATCTTGTTCTTCTCAGAGGTAAAACCAAAGACAAGGAAAGGGTGTCTCGACTGGTGACCCAGTGAACCTAAAGGCAGGATCAGATCACCCAACTGGTACCTCTCGAGCATCCACTATGCCCTGCAGAACCCCGCCCTCCATGCCACCCATACCTGGGCATGACATTGCCAGAATGGATCCTCCAGAAGTTGGTGGCATATATCCTGGGCTTGAGCTTGGAGCTTGCCAGCTCCCAAGCCTGCTTGTGGACCTCGAAGGACACCATCACAGCCCTGGGCCACCTCCACGGCATCCAGACACCCAGGCTGAGGACAGAACCAGGCCAGGAAGCAGCGACAAAGGGGCATTAGCCAGGAAAACAAGACAGTGACTCCTGCCCTCATGGTTGCCTCAACTATCAGGGCCACCAGACCTCGTTCTGGGCTGCAGATGGAGGCAAAGTGACAGGCCCAGCCCAGAGAAAGAGGGGCCACGGTCAGTCAGCCCAGACAGAGCTGGTCAGGAGCCACATCAGGGAGGACCCTGGGGTAGTCATTACACAGCAGTCGCCAGGCTCCCTATGGGACCTGGAACCTGTGTGCTCTTTCTGAGGACCCCAGGAAAACAGTGGGCAGGCAGGAAGCAGTCTCACCTCATAGTCAGGGAGCCTCCATGAATTCCCAAAGGTGGCCGCTAGCATGGCCAGTCCCCCTTCTGGCTCCACAAAGTCATCTGAGGACGTTTGAGGCCAGTGCTAGACCTGGAGTCCTATGTCTTTTCCCTCCCTCCCTCCCTCCCTCCCTCCCTCCCTTCCCCCTCCCTCTCTCCCTCCCTCCCTCCCTCCGTCCACCAGTCACACCAAGTCACATCTCACGTACCCTCTGGTCGGCCACTGTAAAGCCCACAGAGGCCCTGTGTCCGTCCCCAAAACTCATGGCCCACGGAAATGGAGATGGAACCGGACCTGTCCAGTCTCACAACAACACCCAGGCCCCCAGAGAGCACCAGCCAGTCCCCCTGCCACTGCAGGCTCATCCCTGGGAAGAGAACAGGGTCATTCAGTCTTCAGGGTCACACTCCCATCTCATCACAGCACACCCTAAACTGCCTAGGGAAAGAATTCACACAAATGTACAAGCTCTCCTGTGGTTTTCCTGCTGTGGCTGCTATCTTGAGAGAGTAAACTACAACACACACACACACACACACACACACACACACACACACACACACTTTATCCACACCACACATATACTATATACACATTCCACTCACATCACATATACACATACAGTACACATACATGCACCACAACACACAAGATATACCACATACCTCACAGCATACATACACATACCACACTTCTACACAGACAATGGACATTACACATACACTCCACCCACCCACCCATGCCACACAGATGCACGCACACTTAACCCCAACCTCCTATCTCAGCCATGATGATATTCTCATGAGGCAGGTGGGGAAACTGAGGCTCAAGACAGTTGAACAGAGTGACTTGCCCAAGTCATAGTTGAAGGCAGTAGGGAGCGGGTGAGCCAGGCTTACGCCTTCCTGATCCTTAATTTTTAAAAGCTTCCCAACAGTACTCAGGGGTACACAGCAGCTCTGCCCCAGTCCGCCACCCTGCCCTTAGGAGTGGGCAGACCACCCCAGAGGAGGGAAGGAGCCCTCACCATGGAGCAGCCGAGGCTCCCCAACAGGCACTGGCTGGCCCTTCACAGAGACCTCTCCATCTTGGATCAACACCTCCTCGGAGCCCATCATCACTCGAACCTGAGAGCAAGCAGTGCATCAGATGTGTAACTCTTCACCCCATCGTGTCCAGACCTTCCCTGGGGTCATCTCTCTCCCTTCCTCACCAGCCAACAGTGCCCAGGCTGGGGACAGTGGACCCTAGGCCTGAGGTGGACAGCCCAGGTGGAATCCACAGCACCAGCTAGCAAGTAGGTACACTGGCCCAGGAAGTGGTAGTGACGCCCGTCAAAGGTTTGGTAGTGGAAGCCGGACCAGGTGGAACAGGTAGCTGAGAGACGCTGGCGCCGGCTCCAGAGCTGGCCTACAGCCCCTGCCAGAGGCTGCAGGAGGGCTTCAGAGGAGGCATTGCCTGAACAAGATAGATCAGGTGTGAGCCTCTAAATGCAGGGACCGAGGGAAGGGACAGTTCCTGGCAGAGCAGGAGGTATGACGGCAGGGCGTGGTCCCTCTGGAGGGACCGTAGGAGCAGCCAGGGCCTGGCGGAAAGGCCCAGAACTCTTAAGGGTGAGGGTGAGGGTGAGGGTCTGGATATGCCTGTCTCCAAGACTGGAAGCTACAGACCCACCTGGGCGGTGCTGACCCAAACAGCTGAGGCACATCTTGGAACTGCTGTCCCACCAGCTCTGTCCCCAGGGCTGGGCGCAGCATTCTTCCAGGCTCCCTGCCGAAGAATTAGCTGAACCTGCTAGAGGTTGGCACTGCCATGTGGCAAAGCAGTGGCCTGTAGGGTTGGCTTCAGCAAGGGCTGTGGTAGAGGAGAATGGGGCACATCCAGTCTGTCATTATATGGATGGCCTGGAGAGCCCAGGCAGACCTGCTGTGTCCTCAGGCAGTCTGTCAGCTCTGCCGCGTCACAGATGGGCTCCCCTTCACAGCCACTACCCCAGAAGGTACCATTCACCCATCCTGCTTGGGTACTTACCGTCAGTACAGTGAGGACCTCCCCATCCTGGACAGCAAGCCCTCACTGTCCGGTTCCAAGTAGCAGGCCGGGTTTCTGGGGGTCTGCACCCACCATACAGGGGGAAGCGGGGAGAGAGGTTAATATTTAGCCAAGTCCCGCCACAAGGCAAGACCTAAGACCTTAGGTCTGGTCAACTACTCCAAGGGGTCCTATCAAGTAATTCTCCCCTCCTGACCTTAATTTCCTCAAGTGTAAAGCAAGAATGAATGCTGGGAAGCAGCCTGGGGCAGAAGGAATAAGTGTCATACCTCTCCCTGCCATATGGTGCCCACCATGGTGCCCTCTCCTTCACCCACACCATCTCTCTCCACCCTTTCTGGAACCCAACTAAAACCCGTTTCCCAAATGGCTGCTGCACCAGGTCCTGCCAGGTCCTCCCCCACTCTCAGGATATCCCGCCGCCGCCGTCACTTTTTCCTTTCCTGCCCGGCAGACAGCCCAGGTTCTGACCCTCACTCACTTGTAGATGGCACAGAGCCCGAGTGCTGGGGGCCTGGTGAGCCCCACACGGCCACTCCAGGGCAGGTCCAGCTGCCAGCCTAGGCGGATATAATGGTACAGACTGGTGCAGGGTACCAGGTCCTCCTGACGAGAAGTTACTTCCTCTTCCACATGGATGGTCTCTGTCTGCTCACACCACCGCCTGTCCAGGGAGAGGGGAGCACAACCACCAGCTGGGAGAGGTTCTTGAAGCAAGGAGGAAGTTAATGGTGGATTGAAGTGCTGAAAGAAGAGTCTGGCATCCCAGAGGATGCCTAGGCATAGGCACGAAGGAGAATTTTACTGGGAGAGCCCCATGAGCTGCTTACCCATTAGTCAGAGTCCATAGCACCCCGAAGAGAAGGGCAGGGAGCAGCATGCTGCCCCACCCCAGGCCACTTTTGGGAGGACCTGAGGCTTGGATTTGGGCAGTGCTGGTCCTCTGCTCCACACTGAGGTTTGATGCAACCTGGAGGATCGGTCTGTCCAGGGCTCTTCACAAGGGGAGATTTTATCCCAGCTTCTTGCCCCTGGGTAGCAGCTGCCCAGAACCAGATTGGACCTACCTACAGCATCCCTTCAAAAGCCAACTCTCCCTGGAAACAGGCCCCATCACACCCCTCCCAGTGTGTGTGTGTGTGTGTGTGTGTGTGTGTGTGTGTGTGTGTGTGTGATGGGACTCCAGCCAGGCATTTTGAGCCCTGGTTTCCTACACTTTCAAGCACTACCACAAATGAATGTGTGAGTGTGGTCAAGACATGTCCCCTTTCTGGGCGTCTGCGTCCTTACCAGTGAAAACTTCAGGGACTTCCCAGGGATGCAGAGATGGGGCCTCGATAAGCTCTCTGAACTTACAGGCATGAAGATTTTTCTGAGGGATAGTCTTCCCAGCCTTCAAAAACTGCAGGCAGGGCTGGAGGGATGGCTCAGTGGTTTAGAACACTTGCTATTCTTTCAGAGGACCCAGGTTTGGTTCCCAGCACCCACACAGTGGCTCACAACCACGCACAGCTCCAGTTCCAGGGGATCCAAAGCCTCTTCCTGATCTCAGCATCAATAGGCACACATGTAGCAAACATACATAAGCCACTGCCTTTATTGTTGCGTCCTTCTCAATGCTCTTTCCTTTCCCTGTTCCCTCTCAGGCCAGCTGCACAGGAAGAAGAGCTGAATGGCTGGAGCACCCATGTGTGTGGCGACAACCTGACAAAGCAAAGCCTTTCCTCAATGGGGTCAGGTTTCTGGTTTTTATTTGTTTGGTTTTTTGTTTGTTTGTTTTTGGGGTATTTGTACAAGGCGTTTGGGGCCATTTGGTCACCTGTGGGGTTTCCGAGGGTCCCAAGGCATCCAGAAGACTGAAAGGATCTAGGAAGATGGGAAGGGGAGAGGGGTGGGGTAGGTCTGAGAGCCTGCTCCCCCTGCCCCAGGCTGGAGCTGAGCTGAGCCGGATGGAATAATCCCAGTGTCCGGTTCAGAGGAGGGGACTACAGGCCCCACAGGCGAATCCTGGTTACATCCTGGTTACCAGTAGACCTCCAAGGCCACTGGGCCTGGAATGCAGCGGGACCTGAAACTCTGAACCCTTTCATTTCATAATGAAATGAGGTCCCACTGGGCATCCTGCGTGGTCACCCCACCCGGTACTTCACAGCTGGCCTGGGTATTCCTTCTTCTATTGGGCCTGGAACCAAGAGGGCCCAGCACAGTCCCTCCAGTTGCTCCCAGATAGCTAGTGCTGGTGCCTGGGAAAGGGTCTGGGTCGGTCATGGCAAAATGTCCCTCTAACTTCTATACATGTGGATTGCAGTTCTCCAAGCCCAGTCTCGAACACACAAGAGGGACACACACTCTGCTCCTAAGCCACCTGCAGTCAGTGAGCATGCAGGTAATTAGAAAAACCTTTTGCATTCCGAGTCACAGGACCTCCTCCTGATCCTCCCTGTCTCCATTGCTCCAGACCTCACTCCAGCCATCTGCAAAAGCTGAGGACACCCTTGCTGCATCCTGTTAAGATCAGCCTTGGGTCACGGTGTCCTGATTCGACAGGTGTCATCATCCTTGTGACAGGGTGCCATAGCCAGGGACCTTGTCCTGTCCACAAGGGCCATTCATTGCCCCCCTCTTCTCAGACTCTCTCCCAACTCTGTTCTGCAACTTGGCTGACAAGGGAAACTTGGACTGGAGAGAAATATAACTTGGATCTGCCCTTTCCCCTACAGGGGCAAGCAGGCGGAAGTGGGAGCCCATGGGAGTTTGCAGAAAGATCCCACGGGCGTGGACTAACCTCCTGGATTTTAGCTTCAGGACTGAAGGGGGAGGGGGTCTCAGAAGCAGAGTGGGTGGGTAAGGCCCAGGAGTATGTGCACCCATGAGCAAAGACAGACGGTGGGAGAAGTCTGGGAGAGAGAGGGCCATACATAAGGCCAGGAGGTTTTCTTGCCCACGGACCGAACCCCCTCCCGAGTCTCCGCCGAGCCCCGCCCAGCCTCACCCCCTGCAACTTCCATGCCTGCCCAGTCCTTTCTGTAGGGGACTTGGCTCAACTTCTCCCCATTTTCAACATTGTGATCCCTCGATCTCTCAGCTTGGTCCCTAGTCCTCAACCCCCACCCCCACCCCCCGCAGCGGGTGTCGGATCCCGTCCTTCGAGTCTAGGTGGATCCTGGTGGAGAGTTTCCCTAACCGATTCTCTCAGTCTCCACTGGCTAGACAGTCTCCCGCGGGACCGCGGCGATACTACATACGCGGCTGGCACTGGCGATTTTGAAGACAGCAGTGCACACACTGCTCTCCTCCCCAAACACGCCCCCTCCTCTCCCTGCTCCCCCCAACTCTTCACCACCACCACCCCGTTCCGCGCTCCACCTTTCCCCAGCTCCTCCCTCCTAGGCTGAGAGCACCCTCCCTCCTAGCCCGAGTGCCCTTCCTCCCTATCCTCCTCTTCCCCTTCTCTCCCCTCTTCCCTTCCCCAGTCCTAAGCTCCCACTTTCCATCTCACCCCTCCGGGCATCTTGCCTTCAGACCGTCACCTGCACTCGAGCCTATTAGTGCACCCTTCCGTGACGGGTCTCTCGAAGACCCCTGGCCCCTGTCTCCTTTGCCTGGTACCCCGGGGCAGTACTCCAGCTTCCCCGGTTCCTCCCCCATCACCCGCAACGCTGCCCCACACCCTCTCCCGCCGCGTCTTTCCTTCCCCTCCCCGCGAAGTTTCAGGGCTGTCAGTCCCGGAGTCTTTCGGGCAGCCCGCACCCAAGCTGCAGGCAGCGGGCGCCATTGTGCACACCGCCGCCCGGGACCGGAGGCCCGAGCGCCTGGGTCCCCGAAGCGGGCCGCGGCACATAGCCGCAGGAGACCGCCAGGTAAGGACAGGGGAGGTTCCTGGGCAGGCGTCTCCGCCTGCCACCCAAAAGGAGCTTTGCAGACGCTGCCGGCTCGCGGCAGGTGACAGCCCCGAGGGAAGGGGCGCGCGGGCGAGCGTGTGGGGGAGGGGCGGGGGTCAGAGGAGGGAGGGAGGGGAGTGAGGAGGGAGGGTCCAGGAGCAGAGGGAGAGACTAGAGAACTGGAGGGGAGGGCAAGGGCTCGGGGAGAGGCCCGGTGGGAGCAGGTGGGAAGAGGGAGGGAGGGGCCTGCGAGGAGGATCCCGAGAAGAAGGAGTAGGGTTCCTTGGGATAGAGTGTAGGAGGGGTCCAGCGCGCAGGGGCAGGAAACCAGGGGATGGGACCGCTCGGGAGCGAAGGACGCTGACAGGTGAGCCTAGATCAGGGCAGGGGGCCGGGACCCGGAGTGACTCCCGGAGGTCTAACGGGGGCGGGGATTAGGGGGGAGTCTGGTCAGGAGGAAAACTCCAGAGAGGGTGAGAAGTCAATGGGGAGCAGATATGGGCACCGGGGCCAGTGAGAGGGAGGTGTGTTGGGAAGAAAGGGGGATGGGGAGGGGCAGAGCCAGGGAGTAGGTTCAGGGACCGAGAGGTTAGCTTGGATTCCCC
>CABHPQ010149190.1:0-19705 GCA_902168405.1 Peromyscus aztecus | reverse complement strand
TGACATACAACCATAAATTTGTCTATAAAGATCCTTTGCATTGTTTCTTTTTTACATCTTGAGTATGTATGGAAGCTGTGAGAGTAAAACCGAGTAGAAATCATGTAGTCTACTATTTTCCACAAAGAGAAAGGTCAAAGGGTTTTGGTTGACTTAACTCAAACTGCAGAATTAATCTTAAACCACTGTAAGAATTCTTAAGTACATGGAAAATTATATTGTTTGTAATATTTGGTTTAAAATTGATATTTTCTTTACTGAAGTTAATATATAGCCACAACAGTACAACAAATTTGCTATAAAATGTATACATACTTCGATGGTACCCTAACTTTTATTTGTGTGGGTGTCTTGTTTTGGTTTTCAGTACTATTTTAACCCAGGGACCTGAACATACTAGGCAATTATTCTACCCCAGACAAACCTACACAGCCTCGCTTGTTTGCTTACTTGCTTGCTTTTGTTGTTGGGCTTCTTTGAGACCGGGTAGACCAGGCAAGCCCTCAGATTTCTGTGTTAGCCCTCATCTGGCTAATTAAGTGTGCACCACTGTACCTGGGTACATATCTTTTTAAATTTATAATTTATTCACCTGTGTAATTGGCATCCATGAATTCCATGAGTCACAGATCTGTTAAAAATAATCCATATTTATGATTAGTGCAGTAATTATATCAATCATTTGTAGCCAGAAATGTTTATAAAAATGCATTTATTACTCTTTGATCTCACTCTAGAACTTTGCCCTCTAGTTTTTTATTTTGCTTTGTTTCCCAGAATATCTTCTCTTCTATGCATTAATTAGCAGAGGTGCTAGCAAAGGAAGAGTCCTTGCCATCCTTTTGTACTAAATGTCAATTAAATCTAATCCCATTCATCAGTGTCTCCCTGTCACATGCACCCATCTTTTCAGCCTGTGACTCATGTTTGCTAACTACTGCATTCTGCTTTTATACTAACGTACAGCTCTATAATCTCTTAACATTTGCAACTGTAAGCTTATGATAAATTAGTTCCTCTGGGTAAAATCATTCAGAACATGTGATTTGGCACTTCAAAAGATGACCCCAGAAGGCCTGCCCAATTTTTAAGAGAAAGATTTTTGAACTCATTAGTGACAAATGATCTTGTCTCTTTATTTAAAGGGACCACCTGTAAAATAGTGCAGTAAGTTGAAAAATAAATTTATTGCCCCTTTGCATAAGAAACCGTATGAATTGCCAGTTAGTATTTGTGTCGTAAGGATGTATTTAATATAGAGAAAGAAAAGAATTTTTTATTTCTTAATGCAATTTATTTTAGAACATTCTGAGAAACTTTGATACAAGGAATGAGTAATTGTGGTGATATAAACTGGTTCTAATTTTTCTGGTCTCTCCTAAAGTCTAATCTGCATCTACCACCAAACTATCTTCCAGTAAAATGCAGAGATTTTAGGAGTGCCTTCAAAGTCTTTCCTGAGCCATTGCCCACCACAGACAGACCTGGACCTACTACCTTCCCTTTAACTCGCTCTCTCAGCTGTGCCTCTGCAGTTTCCAAGGTTTTTCTCTTCAATCCCAGATGCTGCTCCCATTTTCCCCTGACCTATTGAGTCTTTCTCTGCATGAAAAGTCCAATGCAAACTGTACTCTTTTTATGAAACCCTCCTTTCTTAAAGTCTCAGTGTTATTGTAGCTATAGCTTGCCTTCTCTGTCCCCAGCAAAATGTAAGAGTTGGAAACTGTTTTCAGTAATTCATTTATAAGTTTTTTTCTTTCTTCACTGTATTAACTTTTGGATCAATACAGTGGATTTGTTTTTGTTTCTTATTACCAATAAATATTTACTTTTAATTTGAGGAAGTTGAGTCAAAAGATATGCTTCATGAACTTATACTAATACTTTGTTGTAATAACCTACTGAACTTGTTGTCTAATCACATATGTATATTTTTTTCTTCCAACAAAAATGACATGATCTTTTATTTGTAGATGGTCCATAGCTTTCTTCCCATTGAACCACATGAACTTAAGTCACTGATTTTGTGGTGTTAAGCATTGAACACAGACTCCTGTGCATGCAAATGAACACTCTAATACTGATCTACACCTCAACCACTAACTTCCTTCTAATTACTATGTGTTATAGTCATCTAATAATATACTCAGAAACACTGGGTTTGATTTTGCTTCATTCTTCTTATAAGTAAGACACTAAAATCTCGGTACATATGTGTTACAAGTTGTCTTATTAGCTTCTTAGACTGCATTCCTAAAAGTACAATAGCTAGATCAAGTTGTGTGTATGTTTTTTAAACACTTGATAGTCATCAAATTATTCTCATGTCTAATAAAATTATGGAATGTTTCTTCCTAAATGAATAAATGAAAGTGAAAATTGTTATTTGTTGTTTGTCTAATGTAATTAGTACTGAATTGATTATCTAATTATTTAATTTACCTAACTATGTTGTCTTTTCTCTTGTTTTTTCAATGAATTGTTTTTCTCTGGTTATTACAAAACATATATACCTATACATATATTGAAAAAGATACATACTGAGAACCCAGGACTTCCGTAAATGCTAATTTTTAAAGAACCAAATTTTAAATTATAAAGATATCCATTGTTAATACACTTACTTTCCTTCCTAATAATAGTCAAGTGATAGTGTTTTTGTACAGTACCATGTGACTAGTGTGGTATTTTCTGTTCATAGTTTTGGGATCTATCAAGATAATTAGATTTGTGTAAGTTATTATGTTAATCCTGTTGTCATTATTTCATATTACTGGATTTCTTTCCCTGGGCTTCTCCCTGATAAATCCCTGATAAACTAGAAAACAAGAGATGTGACTTCAAAGTTTGCCAACAGCAAATATTATTGACATTGTGAGTTGGAGCATATCAAGTTGTCTTACTACTGAGCAGCAGAGTATTAAATAAGAAAGTTTTAATGAACGCTGAGATTGTCTAATACTAAATTCTTGTTCTGGGCTGAAATTGTAAACAGTGTGACTTTTCTGGTGGTCTGCCATTAATCAGACTACCCCTTTAGTTAAAAGAGTCAGTAAAAAATGTAGATTGCTCAACCACATTATTACCATGACTAAGGAATGTGAAAGTTGGTGACATTCCTAAGTCATGGGAATAATTACCTTATTACTTTAGTTTTTATTGTTGCTGCTTTTATTTTGGTTGGGACTTGTGGCAGATGAGAAGGCTGTTCCTAATTTTGGTATTTAGGACTGTTTTGATGGAGTAACTAAGGAGGGTAGTTTTGGGTTTTTTTGTTTTGTTTTGTTTCTGTTTTTGTTTTTGTTTTTTAAGCTGAGGATCGAACCCAGGGCCCTGCACTTGCTAGGCAAGTGCTCTACCACTGAGCTAAATCCCCAACCCGATAGTTTTGGTTTTTGTAGTTTTGGTTTTTTGGAGATGGGGTTTTAAGTATCTGTTCCCAAGGGTGACCTTGAACTTGTGACCTTCAAGACTTTCAGTTTTGCTAGGAGAATACATCTATATGTGAATTCTTGTTTCTTTTCTCCCATAGTAAGGATTAAACAAAACTATATATTTGGTTTAAAATTATTTGGACAAACTTCTCATTAATAATATATTGGCTTAGAAATAGTTCTCATAATTACTAAGATAATTACTTAACACATTTTACTTTCAGAGGCTGGTGAGAGGGCTCAGGAGCCAAGAGTGCGTACTATCCTTACAGAGAACCTGAGCTTAGTTTTCAGCACACAAGTCAGAAGGCTCACAACTGCCTGTAACTCCAACTCCAGTGAATCCAAATCTCTCTTCTAGCCACTGTGGGCACCTGCACACACACAGGCACATACCCACACAGAGACACATAAGTAAAATAAAATAAATCAAGCAAATTTCTTGTACATTTTTTAAAACTACTCAAGGAAAATAGGCAAAACAGTGGGTTTTTTCTCTTTGTTTACTGGAATATATGCTGCATAGCTTATAACAACATTTGGTATGTACTCATTGTTTCTAAACAATATGCTTACACTGCTATGCTTGATTCATCTATATTTAAGTATAGTAATTTATATTTTTGAGGGATGAAGACTTAGCTTACTTGTACTACCACCTTTTGTCCTGGGTCTGATTGTTTTAGCAGGATCAGGTTGAAAAGGTGAATATACATGGCTGTGTTACAAAGCGTCATATACATGATTACTAAAATGTATAACTTAATTGCAGAAATAAAAGGAAAATTTATTAATAAAAGATTAAGAACTCTTTTCAAAGCAAAAATACACTGATGTTTCTTTAAATTACTTGTAGAAAGATGAGAAAACTTTTTTTCTATCTTAAAGTATTTCAGCTGAGATAAATTTTTTGGAGAATTGAAATATTTGAAAGATACAAATGTTAAAGTAGAACAGGTATATTATAGGTGGATATGGATAATGTAGAGAAGCACAGCTGATCTGTACATGTTTAGCTACTTCTTTTCTTGTATATACAGTGATTTTCATCAAGATGTTCAAATATTTCTTCATCAGACTCTCCTATACTTCATTTTCAAAGCAATAATGGCCAACATGTTGGCTTTTGTTATACCTACATTATTTCTTAATATTCTTTTAAAAACAAATCCCAGATGTTTGAGACAAATGGAGAATAGCAAGTATACCCAAACTTTATTTTTCATTCACCAGTCATCAAAATATTATTCATAACCTTATAAAAATTTTAAGATTTTAACTTTACTTATGAATATTTGTACATGTCTGTATGTGGATGTGTGCCAGCAGAGTATCAAAACCCCATAGCTGTAGTCACAGGTGGTGGTGAGCCACCTGAAGTGGATGCTGGAAACTGAACTTGATTCCTCTGAATGAGCAGCTAAATTGCATAATACTACACAAATACACAGATGTTAAGTACTTATGATATGATTCATGTAATATTTTAGAATCTGGACTATTATGAAAATAGTTTTTATTTTATTAGTTCTTTGAGAGTTTCATACAATGAGTTTTGATCATGTTCATTCCCTCTATACCAGATCCATTCCATCCCTACCCACCCAACTTTGAGCCCCCCACCTTTTTTTTAACGCTTTAAGACTAGTTTGTGCTGCCAACATAATCTTCAATTTGTGATGTCCCACTGGAGTGTGATCAACTTAACAAGAAGCCACATTTTTTTAAATTTATTTATTTTTAATTTATGTGCATTGGTGTTTTGCATACATGTATATCTGTGTGAAGGTGTTAGACCTTGGAGTTACAGACAGTTGTTACCTGCCTTGTGGCTGCTGGGAATTGAACCTGGGTCCTCTGGGAGAGTAGTCAGTGCTCTTAACTGTTGGGCCATCTCTCTAGCCCAAAGAGCTACATTATTAGATAAAACTTTCTCTCCCTCTCCCAGCAGCTAATGATTGCCAATAGTTCTACAGCTGGGGGGGGGGGGGGGGGGGTTGTGCCCAGCTCCTCTTCCATTCTGGATGTTAGTCTGGCTTGGGCTTACACAGGTTTTTGTTCATGTTGCCACAACTGCTGTTATTTCATATGTGCAGCTGCCCTGCTATGTCTAGAAGACAGTGTTTCCATGTAGTTAGTTATCCATGGCCTCTGGCTCTTACACTGTTCCCACCCCCTCTTCTACAGTGATCCCTGAGTCTTGGTAAAGTGGGTACAGGGTATATATTCCCCTTACAACTGAGCATTCCGCCATTTCTTATTGTCTGCATCTTGGCCAATTGTAGGTCTCTGTGTAGGTCTATGACAAATAAGGGTTGGGAGATATGTTGATCTTTGGTATAACAATGTCATTAGAAGTTGGTTTAATACTGTGTCCTTTTCGCAGAACAATAGTACTGGACTCTGCCCTAGGACATTGACCTGTCTTGTCATAAGTTCTTAGCCAATAATAGTTCCAGATATGAGTTTAATCCCAGAGTGGACCTTAAATCCAATCAGAAAATAGTTGATAACTCCCTGATATCTGTGCCTCTATTGCACCAGTGGGCATATCTCACCAGGCCAGTCATTTTTGTAGCACATGGAATTCACAGCTAGATATTACTGATGATTGCTTTTCTGCTCAATAGCACTCATAGTACCCTCCAACACTATGTATGATACTAGTCAGTAGATAAAGCTTCCAAGTCATCACCAGACTGATTTTGCCAAGTTCATGACTCAAGTATGTGGTGTCTTCAACAAGAGGGTCTTACTGTAAAGATCTGGAGGGCAACCAAAAGCAGTGCCAGTGGCCTGCAATGTTTGGGAATCTGTGGGACCATACTGGCCAACTAACAGAAGTTAACCCATTGCTGGCACTGCATTTTTTTTTTTTTTTTTTTTTTAGCCTCTGGTTGTAGGAACATTGTTGCCCTTTTACAGGATAACTCCATTTTAACTCTTTATGCATGTGTGTGTACTTTAGGAAGCTTTAGCAGTAGTAAGTTTCCATATATCTTTTTCAAAAGGTCTTTAATGTTATCCTCTGGATAATCTATACCCCTCTTATACCTTACAGTATGCTCCCCAACTCCAGATTAACCTTTCCTGTTTCCATGTACCCTTTTAACTCTACACCACATGCCACTGAACCAAGATAAAAAGCCAAAAGTGATTAGATATAATGCAGATGATAAAAGAATCACACATGAAGAATCTTAGGGTCTCATTTTTTTATACAGACTTTAAATTAATTTTCGTGTTTTATCTGTACCATGTATATACAAACATAACCTCGTGCCTCTAGTTATTTATGCTTAAAAGAGCTGGTTTCTGAACAAACAGCTCTCTCCTTCCTACTTTACCTCAGGCATCACTCCTACCAGGGTGTGTGTGTGTGTGTGTGTGTGTGTGTGTGTGTGTGTGTGTGTGTTTTAGAGGTTGTCATGTATACTACATAAAGCAGTCATTTTCCTAGTGATGGCATAATACGTTGACACCGTGTACCTCCTGTATTTCCTTCTGCTCTGTTTTTATGCCTTCATTTGTATTTGGTGACCTTTTGCTTTGTTTTGTCAAAATTAAGATCGCGATGTTTACAAAATCCATATACCACTTCATTTAACAGATATTTCTTGTATACCAAATCCATAAAAAATGTTTTTTATGTAACAGTGAAATTGTGAATGTTCTATGTTTTACTTAGCTATTCCCTAATTGATTTAATTCTACCCTTGTAGTAGAGGCTAAAATTGTGTAATACTGGAGGATATAGCTTCTGGATTATCTGCCATTCCTTTATATTTTCCTCTTAGATCAGGTGAAGTTATTGTAAGTGTGCTTTTACTTATGAACAGCTGGGCATAGAATTACACTCCTATAGTCCCAGCTACTCCAGACTGAAACAAGAGGATCCTTTCAATCTTAATTCAATATGATCTTGGACAACATAGTGATACTTCTCCTCACCTCCCACCCACCATTGTATAAGATATTTGAATGGCGGCTGGTATTTGGGAACCATTCTGGAATCAATCCTCACTGATATTCAGAAGTGACTACTCCTTACCTGAACTACTTACCTTTGGTCCCTCTGATGGACAACAAACCATGCTTTATATCATTTGCATCAAATTTGGTTCTAACATGCTTTTTTATAATTCTCCATCACTGCTGTAACTACCTTACCCAAGCTGTCATCCTTTTTCACACGAGCTGTAGAGGCAGGTTGTAACTGATGTTCCTGTTTCAACTCTTGTCCATGCTAACCGCTGGTTGGTTGCTTGGTTGACAGGACATTGCTGCATAGCTCAGACTGGCCTTGAACTCTCAAGTCTCCTTCCTTGGCCTCCTGAGTGCTAGGATTATAGGCATATACCATTGTTTCTGTCTTTTTATGGAGACATTATAAAGGAATATAGTCTCTTTCCAGGTTCCTCTTTATCTCTTCTACACTTGTAAGTTTGAGAATTATGGAATCTTGATAAATAGCATTATCTCCACTTGGTAGATAACATATTCTCAGGCTGAATTAGGTACATCTGCCCCAAGCCAGCTCTTCTGGAAATTTACTGTATACCCCTTTCTTCTAATGGAAAAGTACAGCAAATCCTTTTTGTCAACACAGGCCTAGCATATTCAGTAGATCTTAGAGCCTATAGATGATAGTAGCCTTAACCTTACATTTTCCACTTGTTGTACCTTCCTAAATAATCACTATATTCTAGAATATTGGTGACTAGAAAGCTTCTTCAAAATGAAATGTCATATCTTGTATGTTTTAAGTTTTCATTAAGTGGGGTCATAACCTTGTATATAGTTACAGTAAGTTGAATGTTTAATTTTTGTGGAAGTGTTTGAATACTGGTTTTGCTTTTATTGTAAACCTTTCTTATTAGCTATTCCACCTGGGCGGTCTTCAATTGACTATCTACCCTCTCATTATTTTATCTAAAATTAAATTGAAAGCTGAGAAAAAAAGCTCTATCTCATACATTTTGGATATCCATAGTATCTCTTCAACCCAAGCACAACCATCAGTCCATATTTACTACACCTGCATGTCTCTCCTCTGTAACACAAATTGTTAAACAGACTTATTAATAAAAAGCCTGGAGCAAGACAATGGGGTGAAAGCTGAAAGATCAGAGGAATAGTACAAGCCATCCACAAGTTCCTACCACTAGGATATCCTCAGCCCAAGAGAACTACTTCCTGTATACTCACACCTTATATACCTTTCTGTGCCCTGCCATCTTACTTCCTCTCTCCACCCAGCTACATCACTTCCTGTCTGCCTGTAGAAAGATACAGACCTCCAGACCTCTGTGGCTAACTAGTGCTGGAATTAAAGGCGAGTGCCACCTCACCTGGCTCTGTTCCCAGTGCGACCTTGAACTCACAGAGATCTGGATGAATCTCTGCCTCACGGAATGCTAGGATTAAAGGCGTGTGCTACCACTGCCTGACCTCTATGATTGATATAGTGACTGGCTTTGTCCTCTGATCCCCAGGCAAGCTTTATTTGTTAAAGCACAAATAAAATATCACATTTCTCCAAGTTAACATTTCAGAGTGCAAAATTATAGCTAAAGATACATCATTATGAAGTTATTATTTCTTTCTCTAACTAGTTATTATTCTGGACATAGAAAATTTGATGTTGCATCTATGTTTAGATTATCCCAGAAGACAGGTGGCTGTCTTTTCAGTGTCTTATGAAAGATTGTCATTTTCATATGCTACTTGCTATAGGGAAGAAATAGTCCTCTATTATGTTCAGTTGCCAGGTCGCTGGAGATTATTCCCATTAGATATATAGAAAAAGAGTGGGGATGATGGCTATCTCTACTGCCCGGAGATTTTCTGTACCATTTGTTAACTTTCGTATGTTATTATGCTGACATGGAAAATAACACATTTATGTCCTTACTTCAACAATCCATTTGGTTTATATTGTAATTTATGGTCAGTCTTGGTAAACTATATCTATCATTTGAAAGGCATTGTTTGAAATGTATTATTGTAGAAATAACTATGAATTGATTATTGATAGAGTATTGGAAAGTAAGTAAACTACCCCCTTGCTAAAACTGTAATTCTTTAATTTGAAGCACTTTTATTTTTCTTTCCAGAGCATTTCATTGAACCCTAAATGTTCCTATCATCTAATCCTAGAAAATCCTTTTGCTATGCAATGAATATATCTCTGTTTTTCGACAAGGTACTAATGTGCACACTACTTAAAGTGAGTTGCCCAAGGTCACTCACTGGGTCTTTGGTAAAACCAGAAATAGAATTCAAGTCTCCTGACTCCCACCTCAGTTCTCTATCCTCAATATAGTTTTCTGTCTTCTCTACCCCTGTGTCTCTCATGGGAAAAGAAGTTAATCTTCCAGCTATTATTAGCCACCAAATTGGTGGTAGCAGCACAGTGGAGAAGAGTGACTGTCTTTACACTGCGGCATTAGTATAAAAATATCTGGTAATGGAAAATTTGACAAATGTCATGTTAAAGGGAGTGGAAAATTATTTTAAGATCTAGATCTCATTTATCTAGTTCTCAGAAAAGTCCGATTCCTTAGTAGAATGGAGATCATTATTTCTTCCTGTTTTCAAATTGTATTTCCTAGAGGGTAATCGTCAACTATCATAATAAGAACAATGCACATACAGCTGGTAATTGCCATACATGTATTTTTAACTTAGCAGGAGTTCTGAATTGCCCTACTAAAATGCATAGGTTCTGCTATCAGTATTTACATAGTATTAACTAATAAAGCAAATGTAACATCAATTGGGAGCTCTTCTGCAAGGTTTTAAAAATGCATGGAAATAACACATAATTATTTTCTGTGAGAAGTTATACTAAGCTAATATACTTCATGTCAGGTCTCTTGAAGTTCATTACCATGAAGCTGGTATATGTAAGATACGTATATTAGAATTCATGAATCATATTGTTATAAACTTATTATTTTGGACATTAATAAAAGACATTTGAGAAATGTTTGTATACTTATATGCTGAGAGTATTTCTAGGACTCAGAGAATTCACTTTAAGTTCTACCAGAACAACTTGTTTTATAATTTTGGATCAAGCACCAAAAATTGCCTTAGTGTGTTTCTATTAAAGATTACTAAAAGCTCTTAATTAAAAGGATTGTACAATCACAATTGTTGTAAGTATTTTTAAAACATAGAATTCGTGGAGGTGTTGACAAATACAAAGGAAAAGTAGATTTTCTTGGGTATTGCTTTCTTGTTTATCTAGACAAGACTGCCACTTAGTCCTAAGAAGCAAGTATTATTTGATATTCAGATAATTATTCATATCTGTACCTACCAACATTCTTGTTCTTAACCCTAGGACAAACACGAATGCTGGAAATTGCTTGTGAATTGATAGAAGTGGTTGGAAGTTTGATTTTATGATTACTCAGTACCTAAAGATAGCTATACATATATATCTATTGACAGTCAGAATTCATACTCTTAAATCTATACAGCAAATTTACTATTAAAGTTGTTAGTAATTAGCCATATTTTATTCCTTTCCTACTTAGTTATTCTCTTTAAGATTTACATCAAATGGTAGATGTGCTCTTAGTGATTTTATTTTCTTAATCATTGTGATTTTTGAAATAACTATTGAGGCAACATTATTGAACTTTTTAATTTTATAATTTATTGAACAGGCACATCCTCAAGTGAACCTAACTTGCTTAATATTACTCCACAAAAAAGAACCAGGCGAAAATTAATACCTTCTTCCTTGGACGTAAAACATACTCAGAAGTCTATACTGTCTGAAAGTACACAGCTCAATGATTCTTTCAGCAAAGAACTTAAGCCTATTGTTTATACCCCAGAGGACTGCAGAAAACCTCTTCAAAACCCATCTCCAGCCTTAATAAGACCTTCATCACATACTACAAATATGATCAATGATAATTCTCTGAAAACGCTGTGTGAAGTAGATGCTCCTCTCAACAGGAGAACAGAGTGTAAACAGGATTTGGACTCTACATTTACTATATGTGATGACATCGGAAGCTTGAAGAATAAATTACCTGAACAAGAATCACTACAAAACAGCAAAAGCAGTTTACATAGGTACAAAAAGAGAATACTTTACAATCCTGTTTTTTTCAAAGCCTTTGAAACTGTTAATGTTCTTCCTCTTCTTTGTTTATATGGGAGGATTAACTTCATAGATCAAGTGTCCTCTCCTTGTTTTAAAAGTTGCTCATTTACTACAGATTAATTGAGTATGGGTACACTGACCACTTTTTTAGATCATAAATTTGATATCCTATGTTAATTGACCTTCCTTAAACTAGAAGAGACCTTGAGATATATTTCATCTGTGTTCCTTATTCTGACACTGTAACCTAAGCTCTCAGTGAAGGTCTACCTTGCTTGCTATTAGTCATCGTTGCCTCACTTAAGGAATATCCAAATTTCAGCGTAGCCCAACATCCAATGTGTGATTGAATGTCATCTAAGTAAGCATTTGACTACATAATTCCAGCCAATCTAAACGTGGAAGAAAAAATACCTCTACATTTCTTTGCTATGAGAAATGCAGAAATGTTTTCACATCATCACTGGTGTTTTTAAAATAGAAAATGCAATTGAGGGATCTTTTTATAGAGGGGAATATCTTTCTATGTATATTAATATCAATGGCTTCCTGATTATAAAAGTGTAAATCATTTTTCTCTTTGTAGAATAAATCAAATTTGTTCTCTTTTAATTCTTCATTCTTAATGTCCAGGCTTGAATCTTCCTCATTTTCAACTAAGGATTCTAGGCCTGTATCAACAAGTGTGCCATCCTACATGGCCATGACTACTGCTGCAACAAGGAAACGGAAATTAATAAGGTATGATTAAGCATGGGCTCTTTCAGTCTCTGTAGAAGATCATCTTTATACTTTCATTTCCCACAGTTTTAATTATGGTCAGACTCTCAGTTTTAGTTAATCCTATCTATGCTAAGTACTCAGTGAAGCCCTGGATTTATGTTACTGAAAGGAAACCTGAATGAAGCCCAAGATTTCACTTGAAGTTTATATAAAGTATCCCAGTTTTAGGTTATTAAAAATGATTTGAGGCACAAAGCTACAAAAAGAAACCCTGTCTCGAAAAAAAACAAAAAAGAAAACGATTTGAAAAATCTTCTAGCTTCCAAACTGTCACTTAGCTCTTACTTTTATTCTGACAACAGTTGTTTACTTGTTTGAGTATTTTACTTGTTCAAGTAATACAATCTGTAGTACAAAGGTCCAAGGTCAAAAGCTGTGGTAGAAGGGGGCATGTTAAACACCCCAGGATTGTATTTGAAATCCCCAAGGTGCTGTGCCCTAGGATTAGGACAAACTAGAAATAAACCAGTTCTAACAAGCTCAGAGATCTTGGACCAACTCAGTCTTTGCTTAAATTCAGGTGATCTATCTGTTCTATAGTCTTCTATACTAAAATTTAAAATCTCTAGAATATGCTATCTAGGACCTATGCAGATATTCATATATAATTTTAAACCAAAATTATGGAATGTCAAGAGGAAAAGCAATCAGAGAAGCAATGATCCATAGATAAGGATGAGTAAATAGGAACTATTGATTGTAACCATGATTCATTTCAGCAGATTAGATAAGGTTCACCAAAGAACAGTATTTTGTTAAAATTAATCAAATAGATATCCTAGAACCACAAAGATGGATTTTATAACTATAAATATTATAAGATGAAACTTATAACTCACTCAACCAGTTCAATGGATTAGTCACAACAAAAGAGAGTATTAATGAGCTGGAGGGTAGGTGCATAGAAAAATGCCTAAACCAATAAAGGAGGAAACAGAAGCTTGGAGGAGACCTACAGAATCCTAATTATTTAAGTCTGGAAATAGTATTTTCAGTCTCCAAAAGAAGAGAAAGAATAGAGAAAAACAGTACTTGAGAACATAGTGGCTAATGGTTTTCTAAAACAGAGTTGACAAAGGCCATTGAATCACCAATTTGAGAAAGTCCTAAAAACCGCAGAAGTGGTTAGCACAATAGCCTAAGTTGTACGATGTGTCATGGATACAATAACAAAATATACTAACTACATATGAAATGGTCTGATTTTTTTCTACCCCTTTTTTTTCTTCCAATAGTTTATAGAGAAAAGTATAACAACTAAAGTTAATTCTTCTAAATTTCTTATTTAGGCCAGAGGACACAAATGTACAAATAGCATAGTTATTCACACTTCATAAAGTATTTTCTCATAAATAAATTTAGAATCTTCTCTTTTCCTTCCAAAACATGGGACAGAGGAACCTTGAAACATAGATGAATTGATTTTTCCTGACTGTCTCTATCTGTGACACTTAAGCAGTGATACAGTAGTCCCCTCAACTCATGGTTTTGCTCTCTGTTTAAGAAACCAAAAGTCAACCAAGATTTGAAAATATTAAATGAAAAGTTCCAGAGATTAACAAATTTTCATTGCATTCCATTGATGTAGCATGAATCTTAAAAGGTTCTTATTAATAAAAACAAACCTGAGGCCAGTTATTGGGGTGAAATGCTGGAAGATCAGAGACCCAGAACAAGCCACAGCTATCTCACCTCACCAATTCCTTTTAAGATTCTTGCTACACATTCTAAGTAGTATGCTATAGCAGCCATCCCTTATCCAATATCTCCATGCCATATTTGCTACCTACTGTAAGCTACTTAGTACCCACATTTAGAACTGTCATGGAATAAGCAGAGCTCCAAAAGAATTTCCGGTGTACAAAAGACAACTAACTGATTCTGGTAGCTGGATATTCCAAACAGAAGTCTTAAGCTGCTTCCTTTAAGTGAAAAGTAGAAGTTGATCCTAAGCGTATTTTAGGTTTAATCCCATCCCTGCTTTCGGGACCCCACTCAGTGGCAGTCTTGTAATAGTGCTCCGTGTTCTCTGGGCCAATAGGGACTGCTGTACTTTGCTCAGGTGTCAGTCTGAATTGTGCTGTTAGTCTGGCTCACTCTGTTAGACTAGTGAACTGTCAGCATCTGTTTCAGCCACCCGTTCCCACTGATTAATATTAAGTTTTCTGGGTTTTTACGTGCTCCCATGTTTTTATTAAAATGTTGCAGATGTTTATACTAAGACTGTTCTTAGAAGTGTAAACACGGTCATTATCAAATTACATGTATTCTTGAAATGTCTGCTTGTGTAAATTGTGCGTTTGTGGGTTTAGATGTGTTAAGGACTAGCACACGAGAAACCAGTACTGTGAAATAATATTAAAGAATATAATAAAGAAAGTAATTCGACTATTCACAGAGTATTAGTTACTACTCTATCCATTCCCTCTGGTATCAATAATTAGATCCTGCCATTAACTAAGGTTAAAAGAGATTAATGATAGATGTGTACATAATTACTTTTTTTTTAATCTTCCTTTTCCCCCAATTAAAGAAAGATGAGCTTGAAAGTAATAAGCTCTGGTATTTTCCACTTAGATTTCATGTACATATTTAGGGGTGTATATGTTCTAATGCAGTTTTAAAATATTAAAACCTCCCCATGTGTACTTTATCTACTGTTAATTTTTTCTTTAAAAAAAGGAAAATTAAAGTACAAAAGTCCTAGATATTCCAAAATCCACCAAACTGAATTGTATCTGTTAAAATTGTAAATGAAATTTTAATCCTAACAATATTTTTAATTTTTTTAAAATCTTTAACATCAGTGAATTTTTACCCCTTTTGACGTCTCTCCCATGCTGTAAATAGCAAACAGTGCTCATGTTCATTCTGGAAGAGAAATAGTCTGCAGAACTGTTACCTGTACCCAGAATCATCTTATCTAAATTATATTAGCATCATTAAAATCACAGATAACTAGATTTATTTTTTAAGTACTTTTAGTGCCTCCAATTATGCAGAATTTCACAATTATTATTTCTATATTTAATTTCTTATAATATATAGCATATGAATTAAGGAAATTTTTGAATGCCTTAACTAAAATAAACTTTTCTCCACAAGTTCTACATCAAATGCTCCATTAAAATCTGAAGAAAATCATGGATTTGCCAAACGCATTCGAAAGGACAATTCAAGTGATAAGCTCTTGCAAGAAAACAGACTGACATTGGGTATGTCTGAGCTGTTAATCTGATATTTAATTACATGATTATCTGTTATACATTTAGTACCTTGATTTTATGTCTTCATAAATATCTCCCTTCATATTTTGTGGTAGGATAGGTGCGATTTTTTTTTTTTTTTTAGATTTTGTAGAAAAGGAAACTTAAGATACGTTGTGAAGGATGTATTCAGTATTGCACAGATATTAACGTAGAGGACCAGATTTTCCAACCTGTTACTCTGCATCCTCTTTTTGCTGTATAGACTACTTCATATTGCAGATACCTAATGATTGAAGTAATAGTTAAATGTATCACACAGTGAATCAGTTACATATATATGTGTATATGTTTAAATGTATTGTTTTTGAGGCAAGGCCTTATTATGTAGTACAAGCTAGTTTTGAACTAGTTATTCTCTTGTCTCTGCTGCCCAGTGCTGAGATTACAGGCATGTGCCACCCTGCCTAGCTCATTAACTATACTTTATAAATAAATTATATCCACCTGGAATTTTTCTCTCAGTGCTTATGTTTTTACATCTGACCTCTGAATCATTTATGTAATTACTATACAGTCTCTACTTTGCTCTTAGCTATAATCATATTGTTACTCCCACTGACAAGATGTTAGTGAAGGATCTTACATACCCTCAATCACATGTGGGAGTGACTTGAGTCCATGGGAACAAAAGTCCTTCTGGTTGACTATGCATGGATTATATCAACCAGTTCTAGACCACAAGGCCCAGACCAGTCTCTGACACTACAATTCCTATGACTTCCTTCAAAAAGTACTCACTTATTAAACATTCATCTTGTGCTACATCCCAGAAAGAATACAAAGATTTTAAGACTGGTTTCTTCTCTGGAGGAACTTATAGCACTTGGAATTTAAAGAAGTCTCATGAGATAATGTGTATGCCCTCTGCATAACATGAAAGCTATTCTTATTTTTCCTCAATAACTTTGCTAATTCCTGTAATAGCAATTGATACTTGTTTACTTTTTCAAAGATATGTCTATTATATAGATTTTAAAATCAGACAATAGGTTAAAAATATGATTAAAGAGAATGGAATACTTAGAGGTTATCAATTTTAATAGAAGATAAATATTCATAAAAATGAATATCTAAGCAAAAATAACCAAACATATTTTAAAAATTACTAGAAAGAAAATACAACTGCTTTTTTGTAAATCGTATTCACCTGAGTTTCTAATAATGTACAAGAGTGAAACGACACAGGCCAGCAGTCGGGGGAATGAGGAGGTAGAGAGGCCCTGTTTGAGAGCAGAAAGGAAGAGACCCTGAGATTTGTGTCAGAGGCACAAACAGCAGAGTTTCAGATATCTGCCTGAGAACATAATCCAAAGAATATGAAAACAGTGATCATACAAGAAAGGAAAGGAACAAGAGCTTATACACATTTTCTTCTGTTAATGAGAATGGGGAAACTGAAGTAGTTTATTCAGTGACTTTACTTACATCTGTTTATCAGAAATGCTCACTAAACTTTATTTACATTATGAAGAAAGAGAATAGAAAACTTTTAGCCAGCAGTATTAATATTACTCTGCTACTGTTGTATTTTTTCTCTTCTATATACATGTTAGTTTCTTTATTTCAATATATTTTTGTACAATGTACTTTGATCATATTTTTTCCCTCATCCAATCCCTTCCATATTTTCCTTACCCACCCAACTTTATGTTTTTTATGGCTCTCTTAAAAAAAATAAGAAACACTAAAAAATGTAAAAATATAAAAATCAAAACAAGCAAAGGACCAATAACACAAAAGAAATGCTAAAATAAAACAATACCATTGAGTTCATTTTGTCTTGGTCACTTACTACTAGGCATAGGGCTAGCCCTGAAGTATGGTTGATATATCCACTAAGACTCCATTGAAGAAAACTGACTTTACCTTTGTCAGTGGGTATCATTTACAGATAGCTTCCTGATTAGTGATTGGAGTTGGTATTTACTTCCTCCTCTTAGTACTGGTACCTTCTCAGGCTTGAACTTAGGCTGGTCTTAGGCATACTGCCACAATCTCTATGAGTTTGTCTGGACATCATTCCTGTTATGTCCAGAAGACACTATTTCCTTAGAGTCCTCCATCACATCTGGCTCCTGAATCTTTCCACCTCCTTGTCCTCATAGATCCCTGAGCCTTGGGGGGAAGGGCTTTAATGAAAATATCCCACTTAGAACTGAATGCTCCAAAGTCTCTCACTCTTTGCTCATTTTCCAGTTGTGGATCTCTTTGTTAATTCCCATCTTATGCAAGAAGATTCTCTGATATGAGTTGATATATAGATGTCATTAGGAGTCACTTTATTTCTCTGTTCCCTTAGAATTGCAGTAGTAGGTTTTCTGTTAGGCCTATGACCTCAAGGTTCTTGGCCACTTTAGCAGTGTCAGGTCCATACTTAGGTTACGTCTCGTTTAATGGGACTTAATTCCAATCAAAAAAGTTGTTGGTTACTCCTATATCATTTGTACTACTAATGCATCAGTATATCTTGTAGGCAGGTTGTTGTTATAGGTCACAGGGTTTATAGCTGCATGGTATTGATGGTTACCTTTCTTGTCTGGTCAATACTACAAATGCTAGCAGGGATGAAGCTTCTAGTTTAGGTACCAACTTGAGTTCTCAGTGTTCTGTGGCATGAATAAATGTTGTCTTTAGCAATAGGGTCTTACTGTCAGGTTGTTCCCTCTCATGAGTATATAGTATCCTTCCATATCTCTTCTGATTAGTTTCTGTTTGAAGTCTATTGTGTCAGATATTCAAAGGGCTACTACACCTGCTTGCTGCTTGGGTCCACTTTCGTGGAATACTTTTTTTTCCATTCTTTTAGGTGGTGTCTATCCTTTATGGTAAGATGTATTTATTGGATATAGCAGAAAGGTGGGTCCTGTTTTCTAATCTAATCTATTAGTCTGTGTCTTGTTATTGGGAAATTGAAAATGTTGATATTGAAACTTATAAATGAGCTGTGCTTACTGATTCCTATTACCTTGTTGTTATGGTGTGTATCTTTTCCACTTCTTTTGATTTGTTGTCCTGGGACTACTAGTGTTTTTTGAGTGTCTTGAACCTCTTCAGATTGAAGTTTTCCTTCTAGTGCAGTGGTACTCAACCTTCCTAGTGCTGAGACCCTTTAATACAATTCCTCATGTTGTGGTAACCCCCAACCGTAAAGTTGTTTCATTGTTATTGCATAACTGTAATTGCTACTGTTATGAATTGTAATGTAAATATCTGATCTGCAAGATATCTGATGCAACCCCCAAGAGGGTCACAACCCACGGGGTGAGAACCACTATTCTAGTGCCTTTTATATAGCTGGTTTGGTAGATAGTAAATGATTAAATTTGGTTTTATTGTGAGTGTGTGTGTGTGTGTGTGTGTGTGTGTGTGTGTGTGTGTGTGTTTGATAGTTTTGCTGGATATGATAGTCTGAGCTGACATCTGTGGTCTCTCAGTTTGTAGAACATCTGTCTAGGCCCTTCTGAAGAAATCAGGTATTATTCAAATAAATCTGCCTTTATATGTTACTTGGTCTTTTTCCCTTTCAGCTTTTAATACCTTTTCTTCGTTCTGTACATCTACCATTTGAATTGTTATGTGTCATGAGGAACTTTTTTTCTGGTCCTGTCTACTTGGTTGTCTGTATGCTTCTTGTACCCTTTTAGGCATCTCCTTTAGATTAGGAAAATTTTCTTCTATGATTTTTATGTTAAAAAATAATCTATGCCTTTGGTCTGGCATTCTTCTCTTTCTGTCCCTATATTTTTTGTAATTTTGGTCTTTTCATGGTGCCCCAGATTTCCTAGATGTTTTGTGCTTAGATTATGTTTAGATTTAACATTTTCTTTGACTGAGCTATCCATTTCTTCTACCTTGTTTCCAGACCTGAAATTCTTTCTTCAGTGTCTTGTAATCTGTTAGACCTTCCAAGTATTTCATTTCCAGTTTTATTTAGTTTGGGTTTTTCTTTAGTGATTCTACTTCTACTTTCATGTATTTAACTGTTTTTGTTATTTCATTCATTTGTGTGTGTGTGTGTGTGTGTGTGTGTGTGTGTGTTTTCATGGTCATAAAGGCATTTATTCATATCTACTTTATTGTCCTTGCTGGGG
>CABHPQ010149188.1:0-15167 GCA_902168405.1 Peromyscus aztecus | reverse complement strand
GTCTGTTTTGTACCTGGTGAAACAAAAACATTAATGCACCCAGTACGGACTCTAAGGCCACCACTAACTTACCTGAAGTATTTCCATTGCCTTGTTTCCAGCTTTAGTTCACAGGTATTTCTATTTATACCTGCTCAGGCATTTTTCCATAGTTACATTTTTTTTTATAACTAACTACATGTTAAAATAATTCTGGGAAAGCCAGATATGGCTCAGTGGTTAAGAGCACTTATTGCTCTTGCAGAGGACCTGGGTTCAGTTCCCAGCACTTTCATGGTGGCTCAAAACATCTGTAACTCCAGTTCCAGGGGATCTGACGCCTTTTTCTAACCTCTGCAGGTACTAGGAATACATGTGGTGAACATACATACATACATGTAGGCAAAACACGCATGCACATAACCATTTTTTTCCAAGACAGGGTTTCTCTGTGTAGTTTTGGTGCCTCTCCTGGATCTCACTCTGTAGACCAGGCTGGCCTCGAACTCACAGAGATCCGCCTGGCTCTGCCTCCCGAGTGCTGGGATTAAAGGGGTGTGCACCACCGCTTGGCATCAGTTTTTAAAATCTATAGAAATTAACTCGGGCAGCACTGGGAAGATAGCCCGTTTGGTAAAACGCTCGTTGCACAAACATGAGAATCTGTGTGAACAAGCAACAGGACCCATGTGGAAAAGCCAGGCCTAGGGGTATGCACGGTAACCCTCATGTTAGCAATGTGGGGACAGACGGATGCTGGGACTTGTGGACCAGTCACCCTTGCCTGCTTGGCAAGCACCAGGCCAATAAGACACGCCATCTCAAAAGCAATGTGGATAACTCCTGAGGAACAACTCCCGAGGTTGACCTCTGCACTTAGACATTCCGGGCCCCAAACCCTGGGAAGAGTGGCACACAATGGGCAGATCCTCCCACCTCAACTAACGTAATCAGACGATGCCCAGATGTGCCCATAGGCCAGCCCCATCGAGATGGTCCTTCACCACCCATCTAGACAGTCCCTCACCCCCCATCTAGACAATCTCTCCTCAAGACTCTCTTTCCAGGTGATTCTGGAGTGTGTCAAGTTGATAATTAGGACCACCCACCACAGACTATTTCTCTTAAAATTCAGAGGTTGAGGGTATAGTTCAATGGTACAACACTGATCTAGCACATACAGGCCCCAGGCCATCCCCAGAAACACAGCCACTGTGAGCACACAGATACACACACACACACACACACACACACACACACACACACACACGATTTTCTAACTACCTTTAGGGAGTTTATGAAAGACAAATGCCTTAAAATATGCAGTATTTTATATATCATAAATCTCTAAATTATTGAAAATATGAAGCTATCTGTTTGACCATGTGTATTTTGTTTTCCATTAAATGAATTTATTTTTACATACTATTTTTATTTATGCATATGTTTGTGTGCTTGTGTGTATCACATGCATACTGTGCCTACAGAGGCCAGAAAATGGTACCAGATCCCATAGAGTTGGAGTTACAGGCAGTTGTGAACCACTGGATATGGGTGCTGGAAATCAAACCAGAGCTAACCGCTGAGCCATCTCTCCCTTCCCATTTGTTTACTGGGGGCAGTGGCCAGCCAGGCTTGCCATCCAGGGCAGGATGTGTGGCAGATACCTTCCTTGTTGAGCCATATACTATTTTAGCAATAGAAGATCAAAGACAATTGACAAAATAAAATAGCTGTCCAAACTTCTAAGGATATTTACTTTTTCCTTTGGACTAAACGACCTATTTTCATTGGAGCAGGCCTTAGACGATTGTACGGCCTTGGGAAACCGCCATGAGCCGAAGTTGTCGCTAGGTGGCGGAAGAGCACCACACGGCAAGGCTTGCACTCTGCTGCTGTTAGGCTGTTGGTTGGTGCCAGTCACAGAGAAACCCTTGTCTTCAGGTGCACCTAGCGGGAGAGAGAGAGGCTTCCAGCAAGTTCCTGGGATCCCTTGTTTTTGTGGGAAACAACCTAAGGCATTCATGTAACATCTTGTATAGCGAGGCATTTGTGAGAGCATACTTCTTCTCTCCTTCCTCCTTTCAAATTGAGGATTCTCTGTCAGGAGATTTTAAAAATGACGCAACAATAAATCAGATTGTATATTTGTTTTCTAAAACAAGGTGTTGCTCTGTAGCCCAGGATGGCCTCAGACTCTCAGGTCTCCTCCTGCCTCTGCCTCCAGAGTTCTGGGCTTACAGGTATGTACCTTTGGCTGGCAGTGTTTATTTTCCCTGCAAACTGTGAGAAACAATCGTAGGAAGGAAGGGGTATGTTGCTAGAGTTTTCCTGCCTGGCCCACGGTCAGGATAAATCTCTTTCACCTGCCAGTCCCACAGCCCCTCAGACCCAACCAAGTAAACACAGAGACTTATATTGCTTACAAACTGTATGGCCGTGGCAGGCTTCTTGCTAACTGTCCTTATATCTTAAATTAATCCATTTCTATAAATCTATACCTTGCCACATGGCTCCTGGTTTACCAGCATCTTTACATGCTGCTTGTCTGGTGGTGGCTGGCAGTGACTCCTTCTGCCTTCCTGTTCTTTTAATTCTCTCTGTTAGTCCCGCCTATACTTCCTGCCTAGCCACTGGCCAATCAGTGTTTATTAGCAACACATTTGCCATACAGAACATCCCACAGCAGGGGTATTTTTCTAACTTGCTGTAGAGAACAGTTTGAGTTTTGCTTCATTAGACAAAGCCAAGTTTCTTCTTGTCTTTGGGGTCATTTCCTTCTCCTGCCTGATTTTCTAATTGTACATCTGAGAGACTAGGGATCAAAACAAGCATGGCTAAGACGTCTCTCTGTGGACATTCTGTCCAGTAAGTACAAAAAAAAAAAAAAAAAAACTAGACTTCCTGTCCTAGTTGGTTTTTGTCTATTTGACACAAACCTAGACATTATTTGGGAAGAGTAACCTCAGCAGAGAAAATGCCTGCATCAGACTGACTGTAGACAAATCTTTTGGGCATTTTCTCCATTAACGGTTGACGTGAGGGGATCCAGCCCATGGGGGCAGTGGTCCTGGAGGGAACAAGAAAGCGACTTAGCAAGCCACGGTGGGGAAGTCAGTAAGCAATGTTTCCCCCATGGCCTCTGCTTCCGTTCCTGCTTCCAGGTTCCTGCCTTGAGTTCCCGCCCTGGCGATGGAGTGTGGCTGGAGAATTGTACGATGAAATAAACCCTTTCCTCCTCAAATTGCTTTTCATGGTGTTTTATCACAGAGATGGAAACACTACGGCACTCCTCTAATGGTGTACGTCTTTTTTCTTTTCTTTCTTTTGAGAAAAGATCTCATGGAGATCTTACTAGGTAGCTCAGGCTGACTTGGAACTCCCAGCCATTCTCCTAGCTCAGTTCCCTGGGTGCTGGGTTTACAAAAGCCTGGGTTTACAGCCACCACGCCTGACTTGAAAAGTTGAGTTGTAAGGGGTGGATTCTTAGTTTGTGCTCAGCCCCAGCCCATGGGTAGTCAGGAAGTGGGGGTTTTGTTGGGAAACCAAGCTAGGTGGTGTGGCCACAGATATCAATCACATCATCAAAGGGCACAGTCCTGAGAGGCCTTGAGTTAGTGATCATGTGATGCTCGGAAGGATGGGTCCCACCCAACAGTCTACCAGAGTGACTGTTTTCATCTGGGGAAGGTCATCCTCAGCAAGGATCTGTCAAGCCCTTTGGTTCACTGAAATAGCATTTATGGCGCCTTCATTTCAGTAGCTGTAATTGACTGGGGTATCCAGGCCCAGTCAACAAGGGAAGCGCTTCATTTCTCTCTCTTGCGTGAAAGAACCCTGGGGCCACAGCGAGCTGCCTTCCTAAAATAGGTCAGATTCTTGCAAGGCCAGGCAGCGAAGTGATGTTTCTGGGGACCGCAGGCCAATGTTTTCCTGGAAAAATTAATTAAAATATCAGCGGCTTCACAAGCCAAGAACAAGCACCGCATTGCCCTCCGGGTGGACAGACGCTATTCAGTATTAGGTTCAACTAGACTTTTGAGCCACAGTGACCAAGACTCTGGGTCAATTAGAACAGCAAGTCGCAGTTGCCTCCAACCAGTTCAAGTCCCACAAGTCCTGGCCCATCGCCATGGCACTTAGGGTGGATTCTGGCATGTCTGGCAGGAATTACTGTCATTATGTTAGCCTTGTGTACAGTACACAAAGTGTTTGTGAAGCCAGGCTGGCTCCAACATCGTTTTACTCAGAAAACATGGCTGCCCCAGAAGAGACCCATTCTGAGCTTAGAATTTCCTTTCCCCATCAAAAGAACAAAACTCCAAACTTCAGCTATATCTCTCAAGAGTGACTTGGGACAGGAAAGAGGCAGTTAAGAGAAACAGTGCCCAGACTAGGAAGAAAAGACTGCACTGGAAAACTGAGAAAATAAAAGGAGGAATTCCTCCCAGGGCAGAAATTCAGACTAGGCTGTAACTGTACAGAGGTTGTTAGACGAAGCAAAAACTGCATACAAATAAAATTGCAAACACCCAAATCACAGTACTGCACTGGAACAAACTTCCTGCTCAGTCCCCTGGAGAGGAATGACTTTGGAGAGAGAGGAGGACAGAACTGTATCGCCAGAGAAAGCAAAAAAACCACATCTAAGCACAGGAGTCCACGCTCATTGTCTTTCTCAGCTCCGGACTCTCCTCAACTTACATTGCAATCAACGGGCCGTTCCCATAGACACTCACAGCTGTTGGAGCTTGTAGTGCATAGACAGCCCCCAACTTTAGACAATTTGATGTGCAGTTTTAAAACTTAATGATGGTGCAAGAGTGTGCTTGTATTCTATCTTACCCTCTCATAACACTTTTCAATATCCAACACTTTATAAGTTCAGGTTTGTGTTAACACTTTGCTCAGCTACAGGCTAATGTAATCATTAGGGGAACTAGACACAGCTCTTACACCCCACTAGTTAAGTTTATTTTGTTTTGTTTGTTTTGATACAAGGTCTTACTCTGTACCCCTGATTGGCCTGGATATCATCATGTAGCCCAGACTGGCCTTGAACTTGCAGTGATTCTCTGACTCACCACCCTGAATACTAAGTTAATAGCCACAAAGTTTGGCCCTCGACTGGGGTTTATTTAATGTCTTTAGAAATGTATTTCTAACTTCCAATACGTTCGTTGCACTGTAACCCGTAACAAGTAAAGACACATCAAGGTCCCTGTGAGGGACCTGAGACTGAGTCTCGTTCCAGACACGGTTTTCACAGCATCCGGACCTGAAGCACCTTGGGTGGTGGAAGAGGACAGGTGACTGACTCTTCGACTCTTCAGGGACCTGCCTCCCCAGAGGCATGAGGATCTGTGGGGGCAGATGAAAGGGAGACATCTTTTCCCTCTTCATTGCCAAGCACTCCTCCCTCAGCCCCATCTAGTACCCAGCACGCCTTCCTTCCTTCACACCCCGAGCATCCCTGACCTCTCCGTCTCGTACCTCCTACACCCATCTCTCCCCTTCTGAACCCCAGTGCCCCAGGCCCCCGAGCACCTGCTCAGTAGTCAGGCAAGGAACGAGAGAGAGTTGGTCTTGACTGTTGGCTCTGGAGGTCAGGGACAGCTTGTTGTATCTCCTGATCCAGCGACACTTTCCACAACTACTTATTGGTAACAACAGCTAAGCCGTACATAGCCCTACTGTGTACCAGGTGTTCTGCCATGCATACAACATGCACTGATTCTGTCAAAGCACATATGTTTTTATTATCCTGTTTCAGCATCAAGGAAATGGAGTCTCGGAGAGCTGGTTACCTTGTGTGGCCAAGGTCAAACCACCGCTTTGGATCCAGAATTTGTACTTGGCCAAGGTCAAACCATCACTTTGGATCCAGAATGTGTTCTTGTATCTTCCTCCATACAAAGTAGACTTCCCTTGTGCCCTCTCCAATGAGCCATCAAAGGATGGAGGAAGTGGCTCTGTCGACCTTATGTGTCCCCAGGACTTCTGCAAGGATTCGAAGCAAATGTGTAGCATGTACCCTGTGTGACCATGAGATCTGCACTTTGCCGGAAGAGCCCTAGCACCCAGCAGTGGTTTGAGAGGAAGTGGGGGCAGAAGATTAAAATCCATTGAATGGTTCCCTCTACCCACAGTCTGTGCCTGCTAACTTCCCTCCAGGGAGGATTCCTTTCTATCCTAGGTAAGTGTCTGTGTTTTAAGGACACATTTGGATATTTTCTTTCCCCAGCTGCAGCAGCAACAGCTTGGATGCTTTGGATTCTTGGTGCTTTCATAGTTGGGTTATGTCAACAAGGCTGTCCTCTGAGGATATTAAAGAGCATAAAAGGGTTTTACTGAAGGATGAATGTGAAAAAATATAGTAGCTCCCAAATTATTAACATTAGGTAACAATAATACCGAATATTCAATTACAGTATAAATGGCTTACTTATATCCACAATTTTCAGTCAAAATGCAAAACTTTTAAAAGATTTATTTTATTGTGTGCACATGTATGTGTAATGGTGCCTTTGGAATCCAAAAGAAGACATTGGATGTTTTAGAGCTGGAGTTACAGGTGGTTGTGAGCCACCCAATGTCAATGCTGGGAAATGAACTTGGGTCCTCTGTGAGAACAGCAAGTACTCTTAACCACTGAGGCATCCCAAATGCAAATTATTTGTAAAATAAAATGAATTTGCGTGTCACCCTTGCGCAGGGGCCATGATCATCTCCGTCATTCCAATTTTAGTGTCAGCGCAGCCAGAGTAAGCACAGCTGCAAACATTTTAATATTCCCTGTGTTATTTAATGACCAGGGCCTGGGGAGGCGGCTTACTCACAGAGTGCTTCCTGTGCAAGCGTGAGGACCTCAGTTCTGGTTCCCAGCACTCATGTAAAAGACAGGTGTAGCGGGGCACACCTGAAATGTCAACACGGGGGAGACAGAAGGATCCTTGGATTTGCTGGAAAGCCGGGTGAGCTGAATAGTGAGTGCCAGGTTTAGTAAGACACCCTTTCTCAAAACCTAAAGTGGAGAGAGTGGAGAAAGACACTTAAATTGATCTCTGCCCTTCATACACATGCATACATCACACACACACACACACACACACACACACACACTCACACATGCACGGTGTACACAGATCATTTAATCACCAGAACAGCCCCACATAAAACAGGTGTTTAATATATTCCAGCTCACCCATGTTATTTAGTTATCTATTGAGCTCCTGTGCCCTAGGCTGCAGGATAAGATGGGTTCCTGCCTCGCAGCATCACTGGGATGAAGCAGGAAACAATGGCAGAGCTTAGCCCGGTGTCTAAAGCGAGGCTGAAGCTCAGATAGGGTTTGCTCTTGTTCCTGTTTTACATGTAAAGAACCTGAGACCCAAGAAATTGTCTTTCCTCAAGTCCCACAGCCAACGCCAAAACTTCCCAGTGAAAACCGTTAGCCACTCAGCTTTACTGCCTTTCCGTAACAGCTGGTTCAGATAAGTAAGTTCATTAACTGTTTAAATTATGTTTTGTTCTTTTGGACTATATTGTGTCAAGATACACGCAGTCAGTTAGAACATAGAGTCCTGCAGATCAAAGCCAATTAATCCATCCCTCACCCACCTCCTTGCAACACACAAGAGGCTGGTGGATGGAGAGGCTATGGACGAATTTCTGTAAACCCATCACTGCTCTTCTCTCCAGTCTGAACCATTCCCTCCTTGAGGTGGGATGGGAGGCTCGTGAGAGAGAGGAAGTTAAGGGTTGAGTTATCACCATGCCGGGTGGGACTTTTCAACGGTGTTCTGCCTGGTAGTCACCTACGCTGCCGCAAGTAACCCCAACAAACTCATTGGTTTATACAGTTAGATTGTTCCTTTAGTCTGTCATTGGTGGCCCATCTGGGATGAAGGCATTGGTTCACACCTTCCCAAGGGGAAAAAAAAAATCACATATGAAGAGTGAATCTGAGCACTGCTGCTGGTAGCCCTCCACAGGGTAAGCCCACATCCTCACACGGCTGCGCAAGCCAGTCTTGGTCTATTGTGATCTCTGCTACATGATTATTAACAGTGGCTGCCTTAGATAGGGTTACTATTGCTGTGACGAAACACTGTCATCAAAGCAACTTGGGGAGAAAAGGTGTATTTGGCTTACACTTCCATACTGTCATCCATTACTGAAGGAAGTCAGGGCAGGAACCTGGAGGCAGGAACTGATGCAAAGACCATGGAGGGGTGCTGCTTACTGGCTTGCTCAGCCTGCTATCTTATAGAAGCCAGAACCACCAGCTCAGGGGTGCCCCCCACAATGGGCTGAGCCCCCCTACATCAATCCCCAATTAAGAAAATGCTCTACAGGCTTGCATACAGCCCGATCTTATGGAGGCATTTTCTCAATTGAGGTTCCTTCCTCTCTGATGAGGAAGCCTGTGTCAAGTTGGCATAAAACTAACAAGGACAGTGCCCTTTCATTCTCAAAATGTCTTGGTCTTACATTGCTGTTTTGCCCATGGCAGCAGCATCATTAGCAGACAGGGCAGTGTGTTCGTGTCTTTTCGCTTCTTACCCTTGCATGGCAGCCCTGTCTTGTTCACTTGGAGTTTTTTTTCTTCATCTCTTACTGTGGATTGCTTTACACTTCAACCATTTCTTCTTAAAATGACCCCCCCCCCCAGTCTCCTTTCACATGCTCAGCTGGGGCACGAAGGTTGGAGATGAGTGACTGAGAGTTCGGTGACCCAGTCTGGGGGCACGAAGGTTGGAGATGAGTGACTGGGAGTTCGGTGACCCAGTCTGCAGACTGATGATCTCACCTTCTGCCTGGTCAGTCACTGCCTCTCCTCCAGAGCACAGAGCTTTCAGCTGCAGGTCGGAGGAGTAGGCTGGACCTCTCGGGGTTATCACGTCATGCTTGGAAAATGTCAGCCGTCTGTTAGTCACGTTATTCGCCCTTTGTGGGAACAGTATAAAGAGATTGTAAAAGAGTCCAGCAAACAGGACAAATGTCCTTCCTAGTTTTATTAAAGTTGTCCTGGTTAGTCACCAACACCCCTGAAGCATGGCTAAGAGTCCTTGCACAGCGATGCTATTGCCCGTTGATGTGGATGGAATATGACTGAAGGCTGCACTTCCCGTATTAGGAGAGGGACAGCTGTGGGCATGATTTGAGACCAGCAATGCCAGCTCCCCAATACATGAAGCCTCCAGGGGTTCCACTGCTGCTGCCACATGACCTTCAGTTCCTCTGACCTCTAAAAGTAGCTCCTACATCTCAGAGCCCTTGAGTTTCCCCCTAGCTCCTGGAGGAGTCCTAAGACAACATCTCCCCAACCTGCCTGCTTCCCAGTGCAGCTGGGGCTCGTCTTTATAATGTCTGCTGTGCCTCCTCTTCGAGAATGCACCACACTGCTAGTTATGCTGTTGGTGATGTGGACACTGGTGGGCATGGTGAGCAGGTTTTTGCCTTTCTGCCTGCCCTTGTCTCAATCCCTTTGCTGAAAACCACCCCACCCCCAGAGCATGTGCTTGGAAGCTGTTGGCCCTTCTCCCTCCAGTCTTTGATACCCATGGAAGCTTTACCCATCAGTCATAGTGAGTGGTCCGTGGATGGCCACATGTCTCAGGTGCCAAAGAGAAATGATGCCGAGATTTGGGCTGGGGTGAGAGGAGAAGAGCTGCCCTCTCCTTTTGCGGCTGTGAAGTGAGCAGGTGCTGCTGGAGGCCATCTTTGTTCCCTGGAGATGAGGCCAGCTCAGTGGGAAGAGAGGCTGACAAACGGAAGAAGCATTTCTGAGAACAGCATCCTGGCACCTGATCTCTCTGTGCTTCCAGCCAGTCTGCGGCGGGGATCAGTGAGCCAACTAAAGCCCCCTTCATGAGCATGCTGCTTCATGTTTCTGCCACTTGTAATAAAAGGGAGTCCCAGTTAAAACAGCAAGAAAATGTGTTCTCCTTCACAGAGGGTTGCCTTTTAACACTAGTTAAAGTCTTTAGCCCCCAAAAGAAGGACTTGTATGGCAGAATTCCTAGAGGGGTGATATAGCCACCCCGTTTAGGGTCAGGCACCCGCCACCATCCCCACCACTCATTCTCAACCCTTTGGGCAATCGCAGGATTCTTCATCAACTCCATTGTGTATGCACATCACATTTCCATTTGAACTGAGCTAGAAACTAGAGATGCTCAAACCCCACCTTCTATGAGCACCCCATCTGCCTCATACGGAGACTGGCCCAGATCAAAGATTGTCCCCATTGGCCCAAAGAAGTTCCTGGCTTGGATCCAGGCCTGAGGAGGTCACTTGGGGGAGCACCCATTCAGAGTGTTTCTCCTTATAGCTTCAGCTGCCGACCCCGCAGTTAGAATTAGGAGCATCACTAAGAGAGGGTCAGCTGAGCTGGAAGCGTGTCCTAGAAATGCCATCTCTCATCCCGCCCCCCCATTCCAGCCTTCTCACCCTACATTTCAGACAAGCGCTGCACATGGCAGCAAGAATCCGGGGTTTTCTTTACCCTTTTATTTATATGTTTTTAGAGTTCAAGTGGATTTTCAGTCATAAGATGCTAAGTTCTGAAGATCTAATGTAGAGGGTGATCGTAGCTAACAATAGTAGACACATAACAATTTGCTAAATGATTAGGTCTTCAGTGTTCTCAGCATCCAAAATAAAAAGATGGAGAGTGTTAACTAACTTAACTGTGATCATTTCATAATGTGCACACACATCAAGTCATATCATACACCATAAGTTCATGAAAACATACTTGTGCTTACACCTAAAAAACAAAGGGTAGGAAACCATAGACACATTGCCGACCACATATGGAAATAAATAAGCTGACTGCAGAGACATGTTTGCTGAATGACTACGTCTTTGTAGATACACGTGTGTTAGCTCCTGTTCTCTTCATTATGACAAACATCTCGTAGAAGCAACTTTTGGAGGAAAGCGTTTGTCTGGGTTTGTTTCGAGGGTGGGAAGGCTGGTAGTCGGGATGGAAAGTGATAGGTCACATTGCATCCGTAGTCTAGAAACAGAGAGAGCTGAACTCCAGCATTCCTCTTGTCCCCTCCTTAAAAAAAGGGGGGCTAATAATTTATTATTATTATTATTATTATTATTATTATTTTAAAGATGTATTTAGTTTTATTTTATGTGTATATACTGCATGTATGGATGTGCTCCACATGTGTGTCTAAGTGCCCTCAGAGGTTAGATAGAGTGTCAGATTCCCTGGAACTGGAGTTATAGGTGGTTGTGAGCTGCCTGCTGTGGGTGCTGGGAACCAAACCCCAGTCCACTGCAAGAGCAGCAAGTGTTTATAACCACTGAGACATTTCTCCAGTCTCCTGCCCTCTCCTTTTTTAATCAGTGTGAGAGTGAGACCCCCATCCCAGGGATTGGTGTCCCCCACCCCCAGGTTCGATCTTCCCACCTTAGGCAAACCTTCCTAGAAATGCCCCCTCTACACACCCAGAAGCATGTTTCATAGGTAATTCTAAAGCTTGTCAAGTTGAGAGTGATGATTTACCATCACCATATATAGTGCATGTGTATGTGCTCATAAATAATGAATATTAGTCCATATATTCATGTATGTGAATAGATACAATCTAGGAATGAACACAAATGTTCTCTCTCAGCAGGAAGGGGAAAACAGAGAGGGAATGGGAGGCATCAATGAGTCAGTCACATACTAGACAAATTAAAACCAGGAAACAGGAACAGCAGCCAGGAGAGTAGGACTCCCAATAGCCTCCTGGATCCATAGGCTTTTCCCTTTGGAGATTTTTCTATGTTCATTCATGGATCTCAGGAGTTCAGGTTCCGCCCAGAGCTGTGGGATTGCAGGAACATATCAAACAGAGTTCCAGCAACATGCTCTGAAAACAGGACCCCTGGGTGATTCATTAAGGAGATGTTGGGGAAGTGTAGACGGGCCAGGCCAAGCAGGGGAGCTTGGGAGAGCACATTGCACCTTTGAGAATTTCTACATGGAGGAGCTGGGCTGTCAGACTTCCTCCCTGGCAGCTGGCCGTCTCCGGGAAGGCCTGCCATGGAGGAAGAGAGGACATATACCCCCACACCTTCTGTCCTTCATGGTGTCAGCTGTGATTCTAGGAGATGGAAGACCGAAATAAAAGAGCACAGAGGGAGCACCTAGGCATGGTATCTGGAGCAAGGAAGGCACCTCAGTTTGTGAGGTTTGCATGTGAAATCCCCCCATTAGCGCATGTATTAGAACACCTGGTCACCACCTCGTGGTGCTCTTTTGGGGAACTGTGGAAACTTTGTGAGGTAGATTTCACAGGAGGGAGGTGAGGATGCTACTCATCTCCAGTTTCTGCCTGAGCTCTCTGCTTCCTCATCTGTGAAGATGTAACAAGCCAGGCACAGCCTCCCACCGCGCAGGCGCAGCACAGTAGCGGCTCTGCCTTTCCTACCATAATAGACTAAAAAATAAAAAAATTTAAAAAAAAATACCACAAGCCAAATTAAATCCATCCTAAAGCACTTCTGTCAGCTTTCGTCCCAGTGACAAGTAACCAACACACTGGGATGTGCAAAACAAAGAGCTGCAGTCGTCAGGGATGGGTAGACAGGCAGGTAAGTAAACAAGTGACAGGTGACTATATAAGTAGACGGGTGACAGATGGGTAAGTGATGGATGCAGGTAGATAGGAGTATAGACATATAGAGGACAACTGATGGGTAGACAGCAAGTAGATAGATGATCTACACATAGGTAGGTAGACACATAGGCAACAGATGATAGATACATAGACAGAAGGTAAGTAAATCGTTTATCATGTACAATTGCCTCACGTAATTGTGGAGGCTGAAGTGACCCATGGTCCATTAAATCTGAGCCAGAGGCTCAGGAAGGACAGCGTTGTAATGAGCCCACACCCAAAGGCCCAGAAACCAGGAGCTGTGCTATCCACCCCTTTGTTCTGATCAGGTCTGAAGTGGGTTGCTGATGCTGTGTGTGCTGGATGATGCCATGTGTGCCAGTGAGAGCATATCTTCTTTATTCAGTCTTCTGACATACATGCTAATCTTTTCGGGAAACATCTTCATAGACACCGTGTTTTGTGAGCTATACGGGCAACCTGTATCGGTTGATAACACAAAATCGACGCTCACAGTGCCCATCAAACCACCACAAAATAGAGCACACTGCACAGTTGCTGGGCTCGACCACTTCAGGAAGACTAAGCAGCCCATTAAGACAACTATTTTGTCTTTGAAGATTCACACTATCACCTCCCCCGCCCATCACAGCCCCTACCACCTCCCCATGCCATCCTTCCTTCATCACCTCCCTTCTGCACACAACCCCACTACCATCCCCCCCCCACTGCCTCCTGCCAGCGTACCTCCTCTCGTATTTTCCCTAAGCATACCCTCCTGCCTTCACCTCCTGCCAACACCTCCCTTACCCCTCTCCAGCTATCACTCCTGACTCCATCACCACCACCCCTGCGCTTCCTTGGCTTCCTCACATATGCTGGCTAGTTTTATGTCAGCTTGACACAAGCTAGAGTCATTTTTGGAAGGGTGAACCTCACCTGAAAAAAAAAAAAAATGACCTCACCAGATTGGCCTATGGGCAAGTCTGTGGTGTGTTTTCTTGATTGATGATTGTGTGGGAGGGCCCAGATTGGCCTGTGGGCAAGTCTGTGGTGCGTTTTCTTGATTGATGAACTTCTTTCATAGTTTAAGTAAGAAGGGACGTTATCTTTTATAGTTATGTTCTACAGCCAATAGAGCAATCCAACTTCCTATTACACACATTATAATCTGTACAGAAGAGTAACCGTGGGCCGGCAAGGCTGACAAAAGCATGTGCCGTCAAGCCTGATGACCTGAGTTCAATCCCCAGGACCCATATGGTGGGAGGAGAAAAATGACTCCTGCAGCTTGACCTCTGACCTCTACATGGGTACCATGGCACAACACACACACACACACACACACACACACACAATGTTTTTTTAAGGAGATTAATCACATTTTCACAGTTTATTCCAAAATGACTGAATATTAAAGGGTAGTTATTATTATGATTCAGAACACAAGACATACACATTTAAATTTGAGGATGAGTGTTGCTCCTTTTGTCCAATTGCTCCATTTATGATGTTCCTCAAATGTATAGATGTTATAGCATATATAAATGCAGTATATGCAGTGAATGTGTAATACTTGTTAGCAAGTGAATATTCTTAAAACTTTCTTCATCTTTTCTGAGCAAGACATTTTTAACAGAGCATTTACATCTCAGGAACTTATGTGGAGGACTATTCGATCCTTCATATCAAATCACAGCTTATATTTCTAAAACTGAAGTTGAAGAATTATATTCAGAATGTCTGATTTTCGGAGTTAAACTCATAAAATTGATACTTTGTCAAAAGATATAAAATAACAGTAATTTTATGTATAAATGCAAAAAGTAAAAACGATCTTTGTCAAAAATCTTAACCATGAGTAGCAGGACAGTATGACTGTGATCTCTCTCCCTCTCTCTCTTTCTTTCTCTCTCTCCTATCACACACAAACGGTCTTTCTCCGGGAGCCAGGTCTCAGATCTGAGCTCAGCAGACGCTGCAGGAAGCACTGTCCAGCTCTTGCGCCCTGTTTACCTCCTGTCGTGACCGTCACTGTAAATGACAGGATCCTCTGGCTATGCCAAAAAACCAGGGATCAGTGCCTGGGAAAAACTCAGCTCCGAGGTTATAGTTTGGATGTGGTTTGCATGGGTTCCACAACGGCTCATGTGCTGAAAATACCTTGTGAGGTATTGTGAGGGTGGAAATTTAACTGGACTGTGGTGTTTGGAGGCCAAGCACTGGGGAGGCGACTAAGATGATATTAAAGTCATCATGGCGGGGAATCTAGGCTTGAATACAGGTGGCTTTATTATAAGAGGCAAAGAGACAATAGAAACATCCCTGTCTCGTACCATGTGACAACCTGTACTGTCTCAGCCTTAGGGATTACGCACAAGGAGACCATCACCAGATGCAGGCCCTTGCCCATGGGGAAAAAGCATGATTCAAACTAAGCTTCTTTAATTTACATAGTTAGCAGTCTGGGGTGTTCTGTTACTGTACTAAAAATGGACTAGTATGTCATAAAGTATTTGGAGCTCTAGAGGTACACTGTAGTTACTTTCCTTGTTG
>CABHPQ010149186.1:0-13357 GCA_902168405.1 Peromyscus aztecus | reverse complement strand
TCTGGGACAAGATTTGAATAACGAAGAATTCAACTCATTTTTGTCAAAGACTGCAATAAAGAGGCTGAGTGAGCTTCTGAAGGCAGCAGTAAGTGTGTAGACCCAAAGCTCTGTAACACATGTACCCAGTCCTCAGAATGTCCACCCTGTGAATCAAAGTGCACTATTTACACATGTATTTGTGAGAGGCAAACTCATTTTTGAGAAATGACCTTGCAAAGCAGTCACTCCATTGACTCTAAACCAGCCAACCAATATGTACTGAAAAGTCTATAAATCCCTGAGCTACATAAGATGGATGCTTGAAATAATGTCTCAGACCCTTAAAGAATTATCTTTCTTACCACGGAGCAGTCAGAGTACGGGGTAGGTGAAGAGAGCTTGGACCTGGCACATGTCCAGATAACTGTGCAGCCCAATATTTAGAAGTCTTGACAAGACCTAACATGAGTTAGCATGCACTTTACAGCTGAGAGAAGGCCATGGAGTTCCAAAACCACAGTCTGTCTTAAATGTGGAGGCTTTAACCAAGGACACAAAAGCACATAAAGTTACCCAGCAGTCTGGCAGCCATGATAAGGTAACTACTTAATAGACCGTTCATGGAAACACAGAAAATATGTTCAAGTGCCATCCTGACCACATGGGACCTTCTGGAAGTCACACACACACACACACACACACACACACACACACACACACACACACGTGATTAGGATAATTTGCCATTGCAGTTCTGCATTCATTGGGTAGAATTTACTCCAAGCCATGAAACAGGTTCATGAACTCTTCCATCTGCACCTTTACACCCTTATACCATATCTTATTTCTAACTCAAAAATACCAGGATAATTCACCAGGGTTATCTTCACTGAAAACCACACTGTGATCCCTGTAAGAGTCTGTAGAAATGAAGTTTCTGGCTACTTTCCCTTCCAAAGATATACATGAAAAATGTCTTTGAGATACCAGAGTCTATACTAGCTTACGAAAACAGAGAACATGGCCTGAGAAGCTGTGTTCTCAAGGAAGAACCTGAGTTCAAACACCGGGAAATACTAAGAGGCCTGTCCTTGGGTGACCTCCTCAGACAATGAAACAGAAGACTTCAGGCCAGGAAATAGAAGGTACCAAGAACCAACAAAGTCCAGTTTGGGGAAGGGAAGTTGCAAATCAGATGTTCAACTGAAGTGCATCAAAGTGAAGTCAGGTTGAGAAGAATACCATGATAAGATTTTGCTAAATGTTTGGGTGAGGAATATAACTTAGTCAAATATCTGGGATAACAAAGGCAAAAGAAAAGACAAAACAAAACAAAACAAGAACAAAATCCAAAGAAGTCAAATGTAAGAAACAACATTAAAAAGTATAAGTCCAACGGGAAAGCAGTATCCTGAACCAATCAGCTCCCAGGACCCCTAATTCTACTAAGTTTCCATAGATGTTCAAGGTTCTTGTATAAAATGGCAATGTATTTGCATTTAATCTCTGCATATCATCTCATAGACTTTAAGTCATTTCTAGATTATTTATAGAATCCCCCTAGAATAGAAGTCTACATGATTAACTGAATTATTTAGGGAATGATAAGAAAATGCGCATACCTGTTCAGTAGACACAGTACTTTTCAATTCATTTTTATCTGTGGATGGCTGAATTCATGGATGGGAATCCACATATTTGGAGGGCTGACTGCACAGGTAACAAATGACAATTAATACTGCTAAGGTGGCCCCAGCCTACTCCATGCCTGAGCATCACTGCCCTGCCAGAACCACTCCTACAGAAGAAGAAACATCAGAGCTCAGTCATGAATGAGCAGAATATGGGAGAGAATAAATACAACCACAACCTATTACAGGCAGACAGACAGAGCAAGAAGGAGCCATATATAAGAAAACCAAAGATGTAAGCAAGCCCAGCACTACAACAGACATTCATAAAGTTGTCCTCGGCTACACAAGTCCTAAATGAGAAACCATCCCTTTCTATCCATGTTTATTTGAATAGTCACAAGGAATATTAAGAAGACATTTGACAAGCACATTAGGTTCTTCACACCAAACACAAAACAGACAACAGCAACAAAACCCCACAAGTCTCCAGACATAGTTGGTGCCATCCTTCTTAATGAGGCATGATATAACCTGTCAGATAACACCAGGACTGAGGCCTCCACTAGGAGCCAGCCACATCAACGTGACGCTGCATTAGATGTGTTGCAGTTCATCAGTCTAATAAATGAGTTCCTTAATGTCAGTTTCCCTTCACACACAGCAAATATTTTCCTATTATTTAGTTATGCTGTTTTAATTGGGTTAAGTTCGGCTCACTGCGGCAGCTCCATTTGTGAGAGACACTTATGACAGTTAGTGGAGAGAAAGAAAACTTCAAGAAGGAGGGAGTGACAGCTCAGAGTGATGTGTGGTAGATGCTTGTCAACACACACACAAAACAAGAATCCTAAGTTCATATTTTTCAATTAAAGGTCATAAAACTCTACTGGTGGCAAGCCTTTTATTTAATTAAAAGAAGCATTATTCATCTTGAGTACTTTTCCAAATAAAATAAGCATTTTAATTAAATCCGGTGACAGGGGAGGAATGTGTGTGTTAGTCCATTTTTCTACAAGTGACAAGAATGATAGAGTTATTACCAGCACTTGAGGACTCAGCATAAAATGATACATGTCAGTCTTAAACCTGGGAAAAACAATTAGCCACACTACAGTCTGGCACATGGAACCTTCTCACACACAGCAAAGAGACTAAGTAGTCACTGGAAGAAGCAACAAAGTAAGATATTAAAATGTTTTGGTAGAGGCTTGGAAGAAGGTTCAGTGAGTAAGTGCTTGCTTTTGAGCATAAGAACCCTAGTTTGGCTCCTCAACAAGCAAGTTCAAAACCCCAGCATGGTGGTACACTCTAATCCCAGAGCTGAGGAAGCAGAGAGATGAAGATCCCTAAGTCTTGATAGGCAGTAATCTAGCTGAATTGGTGAGTTCTACATTCAGTGAGAGACTCTGTTTTAAAAAAAATGGTGGAAAATAGTTAAGAAAGGCAACAGATATTAACCTCACCCATACACACACATACCTTGGGTACACATACCCACTTTTCTAGTCCATAAAGTATTAAATCAACAAGGCAGATGCTATTTCAATAGTAAATGCAAAAGCATTAATGAGAAGCTATATCAACATTTTAAATCAAATTTTAAGTTCTGTTTTGAGAGTTTTCTATAGCCAAACTTAAGGTACACACCACTTTACCTGTGTAATATTTTAACGTATGATTGATGTGAGTCGTGGATCAGTCCATCCAGAATCAATAGCTTGAGCACAGATTGCTAGCTACTCACATGGGGACCATGGCTACCTAATCACTCAATGTATTCAGGGCTTGAATACTCCAGTTTAGCTGTCCGCAATGATCAGATTCATTGTATTACAATAAAATTAATTTTAATCTGTGCTAGTTCCTCATCCCAGGCAGTACATGCTGTTGTTCAAAAAGAATTACAGACTTTTTTTTTTCAGCTAGAAGGGGCCTCATTTTACTGATGAAGAAATTGAGTTTTCCCAATTGAATCAGCACAGTTAAATCAGGAGAAAAATTTATATTGAAATCTGAATCATCTCAATTAGTTTTCTAAAATAGCGCACCAGGCCATTAGGCTTGAGTGATTTTAGACGAGAGTTTCCTAAACAGAATGGCATAAGTGAGGAAAGATATTGATCCTAGAAGCTGGGATGCTTGGGCAAGACCTCGGGCAGCTGATCTCTTGGTCCAGATGCCTCAGGCTTAGCAAATGGGACTGGTTAACTAAGAGTGCCAAACAAATACTATCATCACTTGTTAGTGCACCAGTGATAGGGACCGAAAATAACTTGATAGTGGATACTTCAGACAACTGCATCTAAGCTGCTGGCACATTGCATACGCTCTCTACTAAGGCATGGGGCATCTACCAATTACTTTTAGTCTTTTCCACTTATCGTATTATGTTATATCTTTGGGAGGATAAAGTTGTAGTAGAGCATAGGACACTGTATTAGCTAGACTAAGCACGGCGGTGTTGTGCTTCCAAATAAACACTGATATACACTAATACACCATGGATTAATCCAACCCAAGCAAGTGTAAGTCAATGTCTGTACCTCCATCTTGCTGCTACGCAACCTGGATCATTAGAATGCCAAGACCGTGACAACAGGGACAAAGGAAAATGGAGCATGGGGTAGGGATGGAGGGATCTTTAACTATTGACCCAGAATGAACACATTAGTTCTTCTCACATTTCAGTGTACAGAACTGATTATATGTTTTTATCATCACCATCAGGGTGCTGCAAAAGTAGAGGTCCACATAGAGATCAAGGGAACTTTTCTCATAAAGAAAAGTCATATATATGCATATATTTCAAGCTTTAATTCTAAAAGTCCAAGGTTATACTTCTATTTTTCTTTAGGTAGCTGTTACTAAGCATATTAGAATCCTAGCTGATTGAGATTCATGCCATAAACCACAGACCTCTTATTTAGACAAAATATCCTGCCACTACTAATAATCGCTCACATCATGTAACTCCTTCAAGTTTTTAAATCTTTCACACAAATGACAATAACACAGTCCATTCAAGCAGCTATAACAAAAGACCACCAATTGAATAGATGGCTTACAAACAACAGAAATCCTTTTGTATGTGTGTGTGTGTGGATTCAGAGGCTAGAGAGTCAAAGATAACATCAGATTTGGGATCAGGTGAAAACCCCTTTCCTAGTTCAGAAACAGTACCTTTCACCATCAGTGTCCTCACGCAGCACAGTTCACAGCAGCCTTTACAGCCTTAAGATTTAGCTACAAAGGCTTCATTTCCTTGGAGTATAGGCTTATGATACCCAAGGGAATAGAATTTCAACATATGATTTTTGAAATTAATTAAAGCAACCACTCAGAACCACAGACCATAGAGGGGGGAAAATACTCCTATGATTTCTGGGAAAATACAATGAAAGCTGACCATACCTGTAATCTCAGCACTTGGCAGGAAGAGACAGGAGGATAAATAACTCAAGGCGATTCCCAGCTCTATAGTTCATTCAGGAAGCCTGAGTCAGAGGTTCAAACAAACAAAAATTGCAAAGAAAACAAAATATTAAAACAACCGTACATTGAAGAACTCAACAAATACTAGTTGCTATCATCTTCACATGGAGAGTGTTTGTTGTTTTGTTGCTTGGTCACATGAGATGCACTGCAAGCCACATTTAGCCTCATTAAAGGAAGTAAGATTGAAAGGATTAAGCCACTGGTGAAAAGCACAGCTAACAGTAAAAGAAGCTGTGCTGCCAGGCTAGGAATAGGGACACCAAGCCCAGTCAACGCTCATGTTTGAAGTTAGCCTGATCTCAAGCAAGACCTTGTCTTGTCTCAAAAGACAAAAGCTCCCTCTCAATCCTACAGTGCAATAACCCTGATTCAACTAGGTTTGCCAGAAAAATCTTCCCTGTATTTGCCATATTATGTGTGCAACTTTCACACTTACTTAGTTACAATATGAAGTTCTTCTTAAGATCAAGTTAGTAAAAGATGCACGCTACTTTTGTCATGGAATAAATCCTTCAAGATTCAAATCCTGGTAAATCATCCACACTTTCCAGACCACTTTCCAAATTGACTCTCTGCCTCAAGTTAAATTTGAAACTTATCTAAGTATTTCCCCATCCTGATGCAGATTAATGCCTCAAGACCAGGTCTTCCTAGTGAAATGGTCACTTAAGACCCTCCACATTCTTGTTTTGTTCTTTGTTTAAAGATGGATTGGCATGCTTTCAGGACCAAGATACCAGAAGATCAGAGAGTAATAGCATCCTTATCATCTCCCATAGATCCAAAATGAACCGAGACAGTTATATTAGTTACCCTTCTCTGAAAAAAAAAAAAAAAACAGAACTGATAGACTCTAGATATATAGAGACGAGAAACTGATAAAGGAGGCTGCTTAACAAGATTAGGAAGACAAAGAGGTTGCTTAATGTATCACCTGGAAGCAGAAGAACCATGAAATCCAGTAATGGAATCAGTCTGAGTGTACAGTCCTATGAACCAGGAGTTCCGATGGCCAAACCTCAAAAGAGCATGGATTTCTCAGTTCAACAAGTGAGCCAGTGATCCTCCCTTTGCTGCTTGGTTCTTCCTAGGAGCTCCAAGCATTAGACAATGCACACTCACACCAGTGAAGGCAGACCTTCTAATATCCACTCAAATTCAAATGTTTCCTATAATCTCATAGAAACAGGTAATAGACAAACCTACATAACTCATTAAATGTGGAGAAATGGAGCTGGTGCCTGTCATACAGCCTTCACTCCTATAGACTGATGTCTATGGTACTAGAAGGTGCTCTGCATGCTACCAAAGGAGAAAGGTAAACACCAACCTAGATACAAAGCCTTCAGTCTACAATAATGACCCCCTGGAAAGATAAGCTAGTACAATGGTGGCACAAAGCTTGTGGGATTAACCACCCAAGATTTGATTTGATTTAAGGCCCATATCTTAAGATAGAACCCATACCTGCCCCTGCATGAGTGATCAGGAACCTGAAACTAATGGGCCAGGGACATAGAGAAAAACCAAATACGACTTTTCTGCTAAAGAAATGTAGCAATAAAATGACTCTTAGCAACATTCTGCTATACTCATACATCAATACTTTGTTTTCTCAGAGATGCTTCTTCCTTTAGCATATGGGAACAAATACAGCGACCCATCCGCAGTCAGACATTACGCAGAGAGTGAGAGACCTTGGAATACTTAGTCCTAAATGAGATGTCTCCACCACATCCCTCTCCTCAGGGTTCAGGGAATCTTACTAAACAAGAGGAAGCAGATGAGGACACCAAAGAAACAAAGCCTTCTAAACGCTAATGCCCATATGAACTCCCAGAGACCACGGCAGTATGAACAGAGTGAGCAGTGGGTACCAAGTAGGCTCTTAGAGCTGAGAGAAGTAGATATATGCCCACATCCCTAACCCAGAAGCTATCTTCAATTAGTAACCACTCACAGATAAAAACTTGGTTTTCTCCAAGGGAGTCTCACTGGGAAAACAAATAACTCCTAAGAGTAGGCTGAATGCCCAACATAGATGGCCAACAAAAACATAAACTCCATGGCGTCTCTGGAGGTTCTTTATCTAACAATGTTGTGTTACACCATTGTTTTTTAGCCTTAACCTTACATGTCCATTGTGTATATATTGTGGCTCCCAGTTTCGTTTGTATGGGATTTCTATGTATGTGACTGTGTCTCTGTGTCTCTGTGTATGTCTCCTGCTCTTTTTTTTTTGCCTTTTCTTCTGTTTTTAATTCTGCTCTAACTTTTTTGTTTGTTTTGTTTTTGTTTTGCTTTATCCTATTTTATTTTATTGTCATTCCTTAGATTCCTGTTTATTTTCTAAAGACAAACAAAACTGATGTGATTTGTACTGGAGGAAGCAGGGAGGAATTAGGGGAGGTGAAACCATAATCAAAATATATTGTATGAAGAAATTCTACTTTCAATAAAAGAAAAAAAAATAGTCATTACCTATTAACCTACTTTTATCCTCTAGACCCATGGATAAGATAAGACATGGTTCACAATGACTGTCACAAAAAGGAAACTGCCCAATACAGCAGTGGCACAAGATTGATGGAGTATCAAGCCTTGGGGAAGACTATGGAGGCAAAATGAGAAATTGGTCTCCAGGTGCCTTGTTCCCCACAGTTTTATGGTGTGATGCATCAAATCTTGAACTGTATAACTTCAAGTGTATGGTTCTGTACCTGTCAGTCCCCATGCCCATGTGATCAGGAACCAGGGTACTCTAGCACTGTAGCAACAGAGGACCTCTGGTCACTGAAAAAGACCAGAAAGTGGCATTATCCATCACAGCTATCCTTTTCTCATTCTCCATGATGAAGTATAGGTATGGCCATGTTACTCCTTCCAAATCAATACCTCTAGTTCTAGTCAACTCAATGGCACTTTCAGTTCTAGCTTAGGTGAACATGGACTTCCCTGGCAGGTCTTACTCATCCGTGTTCAAATGTGCTCCAGTGTCAACCACAGTGAGACAGTGAGTAGCCACATATCTGATGTGAAATGTTACAGGTAAAAAAGTTGATTGTAGATTATAATATTGAGAAAGTCACTTCCTGGCTTGAGACAAGAGAGATCTGAGATATAAGCTTTGATTTTGATGGATCTTCTGAAAGCTAGTCTCACACAGGATCTGATCTCTTGCAAAGCTCCACTGAAACTAGCTACAGCCCAGTGAGTAAGGCAATCAATCATAGTCAGCTACAATGCTTTGAGATAAGTCCCTTGTAGTCAGGGTAGATACAGCACCACACCACATCTAAAACACTTGGAGGTGATGGGATAAAGTGGCAGCTAGTGCACTGCCAGGAGATATAGTTTTTGTAATCAGGCTCCTGCTCAAATCACAGAGAAATGTTTTCCTTTGCTAATTATGTAGCTAAATATTCACAATCCAATGGCCATGGGCTACCTCCTTGAGTCTAATAAAGAATTCTGATATATTATTGCACACTAGCCTAAAAATGAATGCGTATGAGAGGGAAAACCCAGTACACATGAGTTTTCCAGAACCCTGCTCTGAAGGGCTTGCACAAGTAGTTCTTCAAGTCATCTGTGCACAATAGAGACACTGAAATTACTCATTAGAACATGAACACCTTTATGGGTGAAGGAGGGCATAATTGCTATTTATCAGAATGCCTTCCCTGGAAGTCAAAGATATACAGTCATTCTAGGTGCATTGCCATTCAGAGAAGTAAGTTGAACAGTGAATGGCTTGGAATCCTGGCATTTGTATGATACAAATAGACTGGAGACATCTGAAAAGAAGCCTGACTTCACAGGGACTTGAGTGTGAGTGTATTTCACATGTGTACTTACATGCATCGAAGGCGAAGGGAAGGCAGCATAAACTTACTCAAAGGTCCATCACGCAGCAGAATGAAAAACATTTCTTGGCTTGTGGACAAAAAAAGTAAAATTATAACCAAGAAGCAGACTCAGGCTCAATATAAAAAGAGCTTTACCGCAGAAATGCCCAACAACTGTAAGAGGTTGCTATGTTATTCTCCTGCCTTAAAAATGTACATGCTGGGAACAAATGTGTTCCTTTCACAGGCATAAGAGAATGTTTGTGCAGAGAGTGAGCAGTTGCATACATAGCTCCCTTGACTTTTTAAAGATTATAATTTACAAATAGCTATCCTCACAAACAGTATGATAAATCGTTAGCTTTGCAATCCCAAGGATTGTGTGCATTTGAAAAAAGTATATCTCAAAGGAAGGCAGACAGAGATAGCCTTATGCAGAAAATAAACACTGGAAATTTTCTAACGTGTTTATGGTCACTCATAATAGGTCATAAAGATAATAAAATTCAATGCCTTGACCATTAAGGAAAATCATAGTAGAATACTGTCAACAGCTGTTACTACCCCCACAAATGTGAAAGTTCAAAATTCCTTTCAAAATCTGCATTTGCTTATGTATAATTAAAATATTTAAACACGAATTTAAAACTCAAGGGATTTTTACTGATTCTTGAAGCCTTTGACTAACTACCATATTTCTTTAGAGTATTAATTTTTCAAAAACAGAGATGAATCTTCACTAAATTATGAAAATAAAATAAACGTCACTGCCTTGTTCTCCGTTTTCTCATCTCTGGGCTAGCTCTTTTCTACTTTTGTCTTGCTATAGTCAGGAAAGCTTTTAATTAAATCAAGTTCCATACCATTAAGATGGTGGGTGGTGATACACCCCTAATTGCAGATGGTTTTATATTTTAGTAATATTTCTGATACCTTAATCCCAATGTGATGAAATCATAAAAATATAATCTTGGGAAAAAGTCATGTCAACTCCAGTTGTTTAAAGGAGATTCTTGGCATCTGAATTTTCCTGAATGTATGGTATGTAGCAAGCCACATAACTAGTTATTCAAGTAATTAATCCTGCACTGTATTTACTTATCCCCATAATACCAAAGAGAAACATTTGAGATTTTTACATACTAGTACTAATAGCTGGGTCTCACTTATTCAGGGTTCTATGTGCAAAGTGTTGCATTGATCAGTTTTCATATGTCATCTAGCCCTGTAGCCATCACACTATAAATTCTGTTGTGCTGTCATGGAGTGGTGTTCTCTCAGCTCTGTTTAACTCCACAACTGGGTTCTCATTCCACAGGCTCTCCTTCATATTGGTATGTTGAAACCAATGGCATGAGTTTCAAACTTGCAGACAGAGACAATACATGGAGATGGGAGAATACCCTTTCTTTGTAATGTATCCAAAGCCTCTTCTCATATCTCACTTTCTCCCACTGATGCATATACCTGTGGAAAATTTAATCAGAAGTCACCCAGACATCTCAGGACCAATTAGAGACTATTAAGTTTCTCTCAGGCTTTAATATCCCAACCTACACCCTTCCCCAATTTTGCAGAATTGCATGCATTTAATGCTTCACACTTTTCCTTAATTGAATTATTTTAAGTAAAAGTGAACTCTTCCTTTTGGAAATTGAAACATGAATTTCCTTCTTTCTACTGATCCTTTAAACAGAATTTTGGGTGACTTAATATGAGAACAGAATATTATTTCCATACTAACCCAGAAGGAAAAGCAATGGAGACAAAAGAAAAAACTCCTCATTGCTTCCAGTCACCTCCTACAGAATCTATCTCACTAGTTATTATCAAGCACTTAATCATTTATAGTCAAGTGGCCACCAAATGGTCCCCAAATACATATAACAAGCTACTTAATCTTTACTGTGGTTTGCAACCCATGGTTGGGCCACATGGTTAGTGCAGGTAATACTCCAAAATACTCTGAAGATTTCATCAAATAGTTGACATGTTAGGTTAGCAAACAAGAACACTGAATTGACTACAATGCCATCAAACTCAGTCAGGAGGCAGGGTTGTTAAACTCCAGTGAATTTAGGGGCCTCCATTATGTCAATTCTCGGAGCAGAAGATTCAAAGCATAAACCATGGAGGCTGCCTAGTTTTATGGCAACTTGACACAAGTTAGAGTCACTGGAAATGAGGGAACCTCAAATGAAAAATACCTCCATAAGATCCTATTGTAAGGCATTATCTTAATTACTGATTGATGAGGGATGGTCCAGCCCATTGTGGATGGTGCCATCCCTGAGCTAGTGGTTCTGAGTTCTATAAGAAAGCAGGCTAATGGACTGGTCTACTCTGGTGACCAGTCTAGTGAATACCCTAACCATCATTATAGAGCCATTGTCCAGTGACTGATGGAGGCAGATGCAGAGATCCACAGCCAGGCACCAGGCTGAGCTCTGGGAATCCAATCGATGAGAGAGAGGAGGGATTCTGCAGGCAGGGGATGATGAGATCATGATGGGAAGATGTGTAGAGATGACCGGCCACTGACCGACCACACTAGTGGAAGCCCATGACTAGTAGCTGTCGAGCCCCCATGGGACTGGACTAGGCCCTCTGGATATGGAAGACAGTTGTTTGGCTCAAACTGTTTGAGGGGCACCCAGGCAGGGGGATCAGGATCCATCCCTGGTGCATGGGCAGGCTTTTGGGAGCCCAGTGCCTGTGGTTATAAGCCTTGGTGCAGTGGGGAGGGGCTTGGACCTGCCTAGTCTCAGGGTGCAGGACTCTGCTAACTCCCCATGGGAGACCTTGATTTGGGGGATGTGGTGATGTGGGGTGTCTGGGGAGGGAGGGATAGAGGGTAGGAGGAAGGAGGAGGGGAGATCTGTGGGTGGTATGTATGTAGAGTGAGTAGAAAATTTCTTAATAAAGAAAAACGAAAAGCAAAAAAGAAAAAAAAAAAAGCAGACTGAGTAAGCCATGTGGCACAAATACCCCTCCATGTCCTCTGCATCAGCTCCTGCCTCCAGGTTCTTATCTTGTTTGAGTTCCTGTTATGATTGCCTTCCATAATGAACAACGATATGGAAGTGTAAGCCAAATAAACCCTTTCCTCCACAAGTTGCTTTGGTCTTGGTGTTTCATCATAACAATGATAACCCTAATTATGACACCATCTATGAAAGTAGAGACTTCTATCTCTTTGCCTATCTCCTCTCCATCCAAAAGAAGACACAATGTTCATTTTTTTCTCTTCACTATTATATAGTGTCTCTCTCACTTGGTAATTCTATCTGCTAATCTGCAAATAGAAATCCCTTCAATGAGGACCAAACATCAAATGAATAATATCAACCTGGAGTGTGCTGTCTCCTCAAAACCATCATGATCTCTGGGCTATGAGATGCAGATGACTGATGATGCAGATGACTGGAGAGTTTGGCAAAGGGCTTCTTGGAACTGTGACAAGTTACCAAGTTGCATGTATGGTGACATTTCAAGGTCTTTTGAGTTTTTTTATACCTAACTGGTCTTTAATCCTCTTATAGGAAGAACATAAAAAAACAAAATACGTGCTAAGCTAATTTCCACTTTTAAAAAAGCATAAAGCATTTTAGTTAACCCTTTTATTCATTTTTTCTAGGGCAATATTACCACTACCATTTTAGGTAAAGCTCCCATCTTGAGGCTCCTCTGTGGGAATAAAATATTCAGATGTCACTAAATTGAGAAAGATCGGAAAAATGAATACTGAAGAGAATGGGAGAGAATCTTTTTTATCGTATTTTTAGAGGAAGTGTTACTGAAGATAAGTAATTAAATATTTTATAGAAATTATCATTTTAATTAAAGTGTGGTGTGGAGTACTAAGCACTAGAAAGGGGGCTACTGGGGCTGAAATCCTTGAAAACATACCAATTTAAAGCTATTAGCTTTAATATTAACCTTAGGGCCATCTATTAAGTTCCTAGCTGAATATTAAAATATATTAACAAAAGAGCAAACTATTGAACCTTTCATCTAGCATGAAACTGTAGATTAGACAGCCAGCAGCACCATGAGTCATTTTAGGGTTATACATGGAATAGGGATGATGATTCAGATGGAATTCTATGCTATTTACTAACAATAAATTTGCTCTTTTTGATGTATAGATCTGAGTCTTCAACAGTCATAGTTTGTTTTACCATAACCATAGACCAGACACAGAGTAGACTACCACTCATACATGATGCTGCAGATGCCACTTCGGGTTCACATCCTCCATGGTCCATAAGTCTGACAAACCTCTGTTATTTATTCCTTCTCTCTTTTGGGGAGGGGCACTTCCATAATCATCTGTAAATAGTGTCATACAGTGTTTGAGTTCTACCACTTAGCAGGAATCTCTGAGTACGCATTCAA